>JAJHIY020000231.1:0-24241 GCA_022114975.2 Lampris megalopsis | reverse complement strand
CACGACACGACGATGTTAGGAGCTCCGCCATCAGACTGTTGCTGTTGCTGCTGGTGCTGCTGGTGGTGGTGCTGCTGCTGCTGTTGGTGTTGCTGTAGGGCGGAGGAGGGCTGCTGATGTCCGGCCCGGAGGTGTAATTCACCTGGGACGGCGGCTGCTGCTGCTGCTGCTGCATCCCGGCGTGTTGCTGGTACAGGGTCGCGTTGGGCTCTTGCAGCCGGTAAGACTCGGCCCCCGTCCCCGGGGCGGCTGCGCTGTCGTCGGCGGCGGTGTTTGCGAGAATAAAATCCAGATCCAAGAACTTATCGAGGTCCTCGTCGTCTTTTCTGCCCAGGCAGCTGCTGTCCATCCCGGACGCGACGCTGTCCGCGCCGCCCTTCCACCTCTGGAGGAGAAGGTGGAGAAGGAGAAAAATCAAGTTTTGTCACTCGTTTTAACATTTAACGCGAGACCGGCCGCGCCAGGCGGACGGGGACCGGACTAGAGGGCACTTTGTGCCCGGCAATGATTAAAATGCGAGACAGACGCGCGTCCCCCCGACCACCAAACCCCGTGCGTAAAAGAGTGGAATTTGGAGAATAGAGGTTACTCACGTCTTCCCAGCATTTGTCCTTTTGGCTCGCGAAGGTGGAGATGGAGGGTAAGATGGTGCCGCTTAAGGCCATGTCCATGCGTCCCGGAGTCGGCTCTACCGAATGTGAAACCCCGCTTGGTTCTCTCTCTCTCTCTCTCTCGGTGTGGGTTGGAAAGTGCGGGCAGAGTGTGCGGAGAGCACAGGGCGGAGGTGCTATAGAGAGCAGACCCTCTTCACCGGCGGTTCGAGCCTCTGCCTCACACTCATGTGCCACCGTCGGTAGGAGTTGCTATCTTATAAATAAGGTAGGGACCAATGAAGCGCGCCCGGAATGGGGACTATACGCACCAGTCGACCCCTAAATTTAGCTCTGGTATAAAAAAAAAAAGGCAGAGTTTGTCTGAGAGAGAAAGACACACGCACACGCAGACAACACAACAACACAACACCACACACACACACACACACGCAGACGCAGACGGAGAAAGAGAGGGTTTTTTTTTGGGTTTTGTTGTGAAGACAGCAGCTGGATGTTCTCTCGCTCCTCCGCTGCGCCGGGCTACTTAAACCTTTTCCGAGGGGGATCCCGCCCCTCTGCCAAACCTGAGGAGTCGGTCTGAGCCAAGAGAAAGCGCCTCCCTCCAAGTCACAAGCAATTAACACATTGTTGGGACACGACGGACCGACGATACACACACACACACACACACACACACACACATATATACACACACACACACACACACATATACACACACACACACACACACACACACACATTTATACATTTGTGCACATCCATGCAGAGAGACAGACGCGGTGCCATGCGTGCGCCATATGACGCGTTCGGAACCCGCGCGAGTCCCGCGCTACAAAATAACCGTTTTTTGGTTCCTTTTTGTTGTTGCTGTTTCTACAAATCATGACACGAGAGCCGCGGCTCATACATGCCCGCAACAACGTGCTGTTTTATTACGCATGCGTGACGCGGGTTCAAAGACCTGACACCCCACTTCCCCACCTTTCCTTATACTTCCCCACCGCTCTCGTTCTGTATACTCTCTCCCCCTCTCCCCCTCCCTCCCCTCTCTCTCTCTCTCTCCCTTCCTCCCTCTCTCCTCTCTCGCCTCCCCTCCCTCTCCCTCTCTCTCTCCCTCTCTCTGCTCTCTCTCTCTCACTCCCTCTCTCTCCCTCTCTCTCTCTCTCTCTTTCTCTCTCTCTCTCTCTCTCTCTCTCTCTCTCCCTCCCTCCCTCACTTCCCTCTCCCTCCCTCACTTCTCTCTCTCTCTCTCTCTCTCTCTCTCTCTCTCTCTCTCTCTCTCTCTCTCTCTCTCCCTCCCTCCCTCCCTCTCTCTCTCTCTCTCACACACACACACACACACACACACAGGGGGGAAGATGGATGGGTCCTGACTGTGTGCGTACGCGTCGTGCGTTGTGATCAGTCAAATTGTCCCGGGGCAAATCGTGTTCCTCTCTCCGCTGCCAGCATTAATGCCCTCTCTGTCGTGACGTTGTACAACAAGTTTTTCTGCAGGGTTCACCCGCCAGGCACCAGGTACCAGGCACCAGGCGCCAGGCACCAGGTACCATGTACCAGGCACCAGGTACCAGGCACCAGGCACCAGGCACCAGGCACCAGGCACCAGGCACCAGGCACCAGGCACCAGGCACCAGGCACCAGGCACCAGGCACCAGGTACCAGGCACCAGGCACCAGGCACCAGGCACCAGGTACCAGGCACCAGGCACCAGGCACCAGGTACCAGGCACCAGGCACCAGGCACCAGGCACCAGGCACAAGGTACCAGGCACCAGGTACCAGGTACCAGGCACCAGGCACCAGGTACCAGGCACCAGGCACCAGGCACCAGGCACCAGGCACCAGGCACCAGGCACCAGGTACTAGGCACCAGGTACTAGGCACCAGGTACTAGGCACCAGGCACCAGGCACCAGGCACCAGGCACCAGGCACCAGGTACCAGGCACCAGGCACCAGGCACCAGGTACAAGGCACCAGGCACCAGGCACCAGGCACCAGGTACCAGGTACCAGGTCCCAGGTACCAGGTGCATCGTCCTTTGTTTGTGTATTTGCCCCCCCCCACCTCCCCTTCAGAAGCCAGGGGCCGTCAGCCTGGGCACATGGCCGTTGAGGCGTTAACGTGGGAGCTGGCCACTCCGTTTCGCCTCTCTCAGTCGTCCTCTCACTCCCTCTCTGTCTCCACACGTTGACAATATGCCCCTTTACCTCCCCCCTCCCCCCGCCTCCATGCACCGTCCACCTCCCATGTCGTGGAGCAGGTGGTGAAAGATTTCTTGTACAAATATGGATAATCAAATCGTGATTCAGCCACCTCTTCTTTTTTTTTTTTGGTTTAACTCCTCCACGATCTAATCATGGCGTACGTACATATTTCCACTGGCAGGCGTACAGAGAGATAGGGGTGTGTCCCTTACATGTTGTACTTTCGCAGTCATTTGCCCTCCGGCGAGCACAGATTATGACTGCTAATTAAAGGTTGAATGGCTCTTGATAATTGGCCAGTGTTGTGTGGAGGCCTGGCAGCCGTTGATGGCATTCCGCTGTGCTTAGTGGAGGAGGATGGCACGTTACGCCAGCATGTGGGAATATCTGCCAGCCACCGAGGGGAGACTGCGAAGGAAAACCTGCAAGAGAGACCAGCTGGTCCGGACCGGGTCTCTGCTTTTGATCCGAGAGGTGGTGTGTCTGTCTGTGTGTGCGCGTGCGCGTGCTCGCATGTGTCCGTGATTGCTTGAGTGTGTGTGTGCGTGTGCGTAATTGCTTGAGTGAGTGTGTGCGTGTGCGTAATTGCTTGAGTGAGTGTGTGCGTGTGCGTGCGTGTGCGTGTGGAGGAGGAGGAGGAGGTGTGGGGGGGGCAGACCCAGCACACGCTAATGCAAATCTAATGTGATTTAATGCACAGCGTAACTGAGAGAATCCAGCGCGCGCTTGTCCTTTTTAAAACCCGTCCGCAGCGTGACTGACAACCCGTCAGTTGCCGTCCGTCTCCTGGATTACATAACCGGCGCGTCGTCCATTCGTCAGGGGGAAAGGCACAAAGGAGTGACTGGACAAACAGTGCAAGTGACAAAGATCTGCGCGAGGGTGTGTGCGTGCGTGTGCGTGTGCGTGCGTGCGTGTGTGTGTGCGTGTGTGTGTGTGGCATTAGTGGAACTGAAAGGAATACCACGGCGCCTCCTTATATACTGAATGAGTCAGACCTTTACTTGATGTGACGTAACACGGTCTGTCCGTTGCCCGTCATTGTTTTACCGTACGCGACTTTGTGTGTTTGATTGTGTGCGTGTGTGCGTGCACGTGCGTGTGCGTGTGCACGCGCACATGCCGCCTGTTTTAGCCAGTCTTAGCCAAGCGTTTACGTGTGCACATCCTCAAAATGTCTGATGTGTTGTAATCTTTGGGGCGGATTGTGTGACGCGCGACGGAACGGAATAAAAAGCACAACGCAACACACGAACATGCGAGAGTCGAGTACACGAAACGGCGTACGCGCACGTGCACGCGCACTCGCACGCTCCCGATGTGACCTGCGGGCTGATGTTGCAGCTTGCGTTGCGCTGCCCAGCCTGCACCACACAGCGCTGATGGCGGAGCGGGGTGATTCACGAGGAGACGTCTGACCTCGTCATACGTCAGCAGGCCGTCTGGTTTACGGTAACAGCCAGCCCGTCACCCCAGCTTCTTTCCCCCCCCCCTTTCATTTTACGGTAATACCTGCAGGATGGGTGACATCTCAGACAGCCCGGGGCCCTCTCCTCCTCCTCCTCCCCCCTCCCCCCACACGCGTCAGAGAGGCCTCTGCAGACTGCACGTGTTACCCGGTGCGAGCCTTACAAGCAGGCGGGCTGAGTGACGTCCCCGCGCGCGCTCCCAAATCCGGTTCTCGCTGTCGCCGCGAGCCTTCGCTCCGCTCCATAGACCCACGCGGATATCTCGTGTGTTCATTTAGATGAAGTGCTGAGTGGATATAGCGATCTGCGGTGAGGATCAGCGCCCCCCCCACCCCCACCACCACATGGAGCCCATTCCCCCCTCTCCGTACGCCCCTGTCCCAGTCAGCAGTCTGCCGCTGCTATCGGCCTCTAATGGGGAGCAGACTCCAGCACGCTTCTCCAGTCAGCCATCGGATGAAATACAGCTCCAACTGCTGCATGCGGCCTCCCCTCGGGGCAGAACTGGCTGGTCCAGCCTGTCCCCCAGCGCGGGCCCGGGAGGACACCATCTCTCCTCTCTCCTCCTGCTCCCTGTCACCTCCATCTTCTCCTCTCTGGTGTTCGGTCTCACCCCCGCGTCCCGTACGCTCGAGCCTGCAGCAGACTGGGGCCCGAGCAGTCGATGCGCTCAAATGTGCCACGCGGTAGTGATAATAAACTTGTGCATTTTTCTGCGCAGCCGGGCAACTGATGTTTAGCGCTCTCTGCTCTGTTTAGCCAGGGATGAAAGATGTGTTCCACATGCAGCAAACATTCCCTTATACAAGAGAATGTACATGGTGTGTGTGTGTGCGTGTGTGTGTGTGTGTGTGTGTGTGTGTGTGTGTGTGTGTGTGTGTGACGGTAGAAAAGAGAGAGAGAAGGGTGTGAGAGAGATACCCAGAGTGAGGGAGAAACAGTGTGTGTGTGTGTGCGTGCGTGCATGCATGCGTGTGTTAACGTGTGTACGTGTGTGTGTGTGTCCATACCTGCATGCATGCATGCGTGTGTGTACGTGTGTACGCGTGTGTGTGTGTGCGTGCATGCATGCGTGTGTTTGCGTGTGTACGTGTGTGCATGCCTGCGAGTGTGCGTGTGTGTGTGCGTGTATGTTCATGCCTGCATGTGTGTCTGCATGCCTACATGTGCGTGTGTGTGCGTGTGTGTGTGTGAGGGAGAAGAGTTTGCATGCGTGTGTCAGCGTGTCTTGGCGCGGCGTCACAGCGTGATGGAGCAGTGTATGGTTTCCATGTGGAAGTCCGCGCTGGGCTGGCTGGGTGTTTCTCTGTAAGAGCCTCAATGGCTCACATATGTGCTCATCTGCGGTCATGTCATCGTTTAGACCGAAATTTACATCGTGGCACTGCCAAGGTTAATGGGCCCGGCTACAAACATGTGACCTCCATAAAAAAAAAACGTCTACTCCTTGTTCAAAACGGTTGCCAATAGCCACATGAATCATGCCGATGAACGAGTTCCTCCTCTCCGATGAGCGACCTGGCGTCGAGACTGGCGCTTCACCTATACGCTTCAGCAGCGAGTCTGCGCTACTTCCGAGACCGTCTCGAAGTCGCTGCAGGTCTCGGGACTCGGCAAGTCAGGCTGAGTTTCTTAGGAGGCAATTTTCTGCTCTCTGCGATGGACCGGCGCCCTGTCCAGAGGAGCTTCCTGCCTCGCAAGCCAGGATCCACTCCAACCACGAGTTGGATGAAGTGGCTATGGAGGATGAATAAATGAGGGTTTCTCAGCATTGGAGCAGATTGAGCTCTGAGCATGAAGGAAGACGAGTCGTTGAACTGAAATCCTCCAAGCACTCAGAGCGCTCCGAGAGGAGTTACGGCAAAAGCTAACATGTCTCGTTTGTGAGGGGCAACAAACGAAGAGAAAGCAGGTCTCTTCTGTTCTGCAACCCGTCCCGTGTGTTCTGGCTGACTATAGTCTGACCGGACAGTTTCCGTACCAGCCCAATCTGATTCACGCTCGCAGAGGGTCTGGAGTGTATCCCGGCAGACACCGAGCGGCGGGGGGGGGGGTGTAGGAGGGGGGTGGGGTAGGGGGGATCCCTGCTTAATAACATGTTTTAGGCTTAACGATGAGTCAGTCTTCAGCATCTTCTGTTTCGTTTGGCTTCCCCCTTCTGTGACCCACTCACACGTCTCACCGCCTCCAGAGGGAAGACCTGCAAACGGCCAGGTCCAGCCACTCTTTCAAGCAAGGCGCACGCGCACGCGCGCGCGCGCGGCCGTGTGCCCTGCTGTGAGTGACGTGAATAAGCCGCCTGGGTCTGGTCTGGCCGCCGCCGCCGCGGGGTTTTGCAGAAGGGGGCCCTCGCAGTCCGCTGCGCAGGGAGCTCGTCAGCTGATGTTCCGGGGAATCAAGTGTGAATCACGTCCCTCAACGGCAGCCAGCGGAAGCGTCGAAACCCATTGCTGGCTGGGCAAAAAGCTCTGAATTTAGCTGACGCTGGTTCGATTCTGAGAATCGAGGAGCACTTCGCCGAGGACGCGGGGTGGGGGTGGAGGGGGGGGTCATTGGCCTGGACGGCCTTAAAAACGAGAGAGGAGATCGGGGCGCGCGCGCGCGCGTGTGAAGCGTATTTACAGTGCGCGAGGGGGGGAAGCTGTCGGCTGCGCGCGCAGCTCGTCAGACCGCCGGTCTCCGCCGCGAGCCGGGCTGCGTTATGGGAAACAGACGGGCCTTACTCTCGCCGTTAAAGTTATTGCAGGCTGTCTCGGCTGAAGTGGCGCTCCGCGGCGCGCATACTTTATGTCTTGGTTAAACTTCTTGGAAACACCTGCTCCGACTTCTCCCCTTTCATTTGCACGGCAGGAGAGCCATCCTGTGCTCCGTGCACGTGTGTGTGTGTGTGTGTGTGTGTGTGTGTGTGCGCGCGTTTTTTTTTTTTCAGGGGAGGAGGAGGGGAGGAGGAGGAGGGGAGCCAGGAGCGAGCGAGCCGTGCCGGAGCGCAGCGAGCGAGAGTTTGAGAGAGAGTGGGCTCCTGCCTCAGTTTATATAGGCGGGTTATTTTTAAACCCACACCCCCTTTCTCGAGTCCTTATTACTGCACTTCCTCTCTCGCTCGCTCAGGAAGCCCACTTGGCCCCGTTTCCTGCTCGCACGCCGGCCCCGGCTCAAAGGAATCAGGGACCGATATCGCTGAGACGGCCAGGCACCGGGGGGAACTGAGACACAGACAGACAGACGGAGAGCGAGAGAGAGAGAGACAGGGCGAGAGAGGGAGGGAGGGAGAGAGAGAGGGAGAGAGAGAGGGGAGGAGGGGGAGAGAGAGAGAGAGAGAGAGAGAGAGAGAGAGAGAGAGAGAGAGAGAGAGAGAGAGAGAGGAGGAGAAAGAGAGAGGGAGAGAGGGGGGGAGAGGGAGAGAAAGAGAGAGGGAGGGGGGAGAGAGAGAGAGGGAGAGAGAGAGAAAGAACAAGACACTGATAGAGAGAAAAAGAAAGAAGGAAAGAGAGGGGTGAGAGAAACGGGTATAACAGAGAAATAAGAGAAAGAGAAAGAAAGCGATAGAGAGAAAGGGGGAATTGGAGAGAGAAAGAAGAAAAACGGAGAAAGGATGAAGGAGAGAAATATGTGTGTGTGTGTGTGTGGGGGGGGAGCTGGCACTTGTTCAGAGCCTGACATGCAGAGGCCTGGGCCTTTTCCAGCCCTTGTTAAAGTGTCCCTCTGGAATACCTCGGAGACAGTGAAGGAGAGAGAGAGAGAGAGAGACAGAGAGAGAGAGAGAGAGAGAGAGAGAGAGAGAGAGAGAGAGAGAGAGAGAGAGAGAGAGAGAGGAGAGAAAGGGAGAGAGAGAGAGAGAGAGGGAGAGAGAGAGAGTACAAAAACAGTGAGAGGCACAGACAGACATCAAGAGGGAAGGAAGAGTTACTCATCTGAGAGAGAGAGAGAGAGAGAGAGAGAGAGAGAGACAGAGAGAGAGAGAGAGAGAGAGAGAGAGAGTGAGTAAGAAGAAAGTGAGAGGCAGACATCAAGTGTGAAGAAAGGGAGAAGAGAGACAGAGAGAAGTTTGGAATGAAACACAGATTTCTCCAAGAAAGAAAGATACTTAGAGAGAGATACAGAGAGAGCGGGAAAGAAAGAGTGTTGGCGTAGAGAGAGTGAGAGCGAGAGAGAGCGAGAGAGAGGGGGGGAGAAACAGCGAAAAAGACAGGCTGAGAGTTGGAGGCAGAGACCACAGGGTCAGACAGACAGACAGAGAGACGTGAGGAAGAAGTGAAGCAGTCGTACAGATGAAGGACGGACAGACAGAGAGACAGACAGACAGAGAGACAGAGAGACAGAGAGACAGACAGACAGACAGACAGACAGACAGACGTGAGGAAGAAGTGAAGCAGTCGTGCAGATGAAGGACGGACAGAGAGACAGAGAGACAGACAGACAGACAGAGCGACAGACAGACAGACAGACGTGAGGAAGAAGTGAAGCAGTCGTGCAGATGAAGGACGGACAGAGAGACAGACAGACAGAGAGACAGAGAGACAGACAGACAGACAGACAGACAGACAGAGAGACAGACAGACGTGAGGAAGAAGTGAAGCAGTCGTACAGATGAAGGACGGACAGACAGACAGACAGACAGACAGACAGACAGACAGACAGACAGACAGACGTGAGGAAGAAGTGAAGCAGTCGTGCAGATGAAGGACGGACAGACAGACAGAGAGACAGACAGAGAGACAGACAGACAGCACCGGCCCTGGGCAGTCAGGGCCGGGGTACGATGGAGTTTGTGAGGGGAGGGGGGGGACGGTGTGCGTCTCAAGCGTATTTGGGGGTTCGGGTTGACCCGCTGTTCTCAGAGGGTTTCCGACCTGCTGGAATGAGTCCGCACCCTTCACCTGTGAGGTTTCCGGGGCACCTCACGGGCCCATTAAAAGAACAGAACCCTCTGTCCGGGTGCCCTCTATCCCAGGGTGCACCGGGAGGCATCCGACAGGCGTTTCCCCCCATGTCGTAACCGTGTTGCGCTGCTCTTACATCATGAGGTGACGCCACGTCTGGGATCATCCCCCCTCCGCCCCCACCTGCTCCGCCCTGCATCACCCACTACCTTGTCAATGAGATGTAACTGTGTAGTAGAACTCACGTACCGTGTTCCCCCACAGGTTCAAGAGAATGACAAGAAACTCTGCAGCAGTGGGGATACTGAGGTCCCTGACGCGATGTCTCGCCGACTCAAGCGATGGTTTAATTCCAGCTTTAAGAACAGAAACGAGGAAACAGCCGCCCGGGCGGCGTGGCGGCCTCTTCTGTGGCCTACCAACGCGCGGGTCTCCCGTTCGAACACCTCCGGCTTGGTCGGGCGTCCCTAGAGACACAACTGGCCGTGTCTGCGGGTGCCTGGGAAGTGCCGGATGTGAGTATGTGTCCTGGTCGCTGCCCTAGCGCCTCCTCTGGTTGGGAGGGGCCCCTGTTCGGTTGGGAGGGGGAGACTGGGGGGGAATAGCGTGAACCGCCCACGCGCTACGTCCCCCTGGTGAAACTCCTCGCTGTCAGGTGAAAAGAAGCGGCTGGTGACTCCCACGTGTATCGGAGGAGGCACGTGGTAGTCTGCAGCCCTCCCCGGATCGGCAGAGGGGGCGGAGCAGCGACCGGGACGGCTCGGAAGAGTGGGGTAACTAACTGGTCAAGTAAAATTCGGGAGAAAAACGGGGAGGGGGGGTTAGGAAATCGGTTGGAAAAGGAGTTGGATAGGGTTTTCTGCATTTGTCTGACTTGGTTCTCTTGGTACTTGCGGGGAACTGGTTTCCCACTAGCCTTAGAAAAGACACTTGGGTTTATCCCATTAGAACCGCGCGGTACCGTAAACCTCGTGTTACCCTCTGGAGGGGCCACGTCATTGCTTTCCCAAGTAAGTGTCTAGTCTTGCCACTTAAGCCCCGAGTTAAATTCGGCAAGTCCCAAATCGAGACTGACAGTCTGACAAGGTTGAACCAGTTCACCAGGACATGAGGTTTGGTGGGAGAAAGGTTTCAGCACTCGTCTCGGAGACTTCGTCAGTCCGGCTGACTGCAGGTATCCAACCTCCTGAACAGCACAGTTATATAACGACCGACACCGATGATCTCACACAGGATTCATATGCAAATGCCGTGACCATTACAAAGGCCACGTGTACTAGTCACAGAAGCTTAGCTGCAACCACGGCGTCGTAAGATGGAGACAGACGTACCTTTAGCCCCCCTCCTCGGTTCAGGGATGGTAGTCCCCTCTTCACATAGGTGGCCTCTTTGAGGCTGTTCACACCTGGCATTAGTATGCGTCTTGGCTGATCTCTAACTGGCATTAGAATACGTCTCCGTGCGTCTCGGGTGACCACGTGTGATCGGATCTCACTTCCCCGCCCTATATGCAAATAAACACGTACGTCACTGCGGCAGCCATACGAACATGTACCCTGGCTCTGCTGAATGACAGAAGCTAAGCAGGTATTGGCTTGGCTAGTACTCGGATGGGTGACCTCCCAGGAAAACTGAGTTGCTGCTGGAAATTCTGGCGGTGGGCCAGTAGGGGGCAGAAACCGTGTCCATCCTCATCTCGAGCCCCCCCCGTGGCGCGTGTCGCGTGTCGCATCACGTAAATAAACACGTAGACACGCGCAGAAACACGAGGAGGGAAGCAACCGGCATTTAACAAAATGAGACACGTCCTTGCTCGCTCAGCCTCATTTGAATGCGCTTCCAATTAGCACATTTCACATCTGTAAGTTATTACTTAAATTAAATGATGTTGTCGTGCAAAATTTGAAGTGCTCTAAAAGAAATTAAAAAAAAACCCATCCCATATCCCAGCTGCTCTTCTTTTCTCTTCTTTCCATTCCACTTTGCAGGATTTTAAAAAGTGCGGCGTAAATAAACGTTATTATTCTGATGATGATGATGATGATGATGATGATGATGATGATGACCGGGGGCGGTGGGTAATGTAGGCGAAAGCAGGCGAAGTCTTCCCTAACTGTTGGATAGTGTAACGTGCACGGATAAGAAGACAGGCTGGCCGTTGGCCCGCGGGTCTGACCCTTTAGTCTAGCGGTTAGCGATGCCTCCTGCGGTGCGGGCGATACGGGTTCGCGTCCCGGCCGCGGCAGTTCCTGTGGTTGCGTTGTCCCCCGAATTCGCTGCAATATTGTGCGTCCTACGTAGTCATATGTCCGGCCTTTGGACGGACAGTCCGGTTTGTCAGGTCTCCGTCCGGTGCAGGTCTGGACTGAGACCCGTTTGTCTCCTTTCGATGGTCTGGAATAAAACTCGAGCACGCTCGTGAATTCACTCTCGGAGCGCTAGAGCGCGCTTTGTTACACGGTGTCCTATTGGCTAGTGTGAAAGAAGTCTGCGTTTTCATTGGCTAATGGTGGAAGCGGGCGCTCCGGAAGTGCGTATTTACGACCCTGGTTAGTTTCAGCATCAGTATTGTTATTCCGCAGGTTATTGGCTGACGTGCCCGTCAAATCAACGATCTTGTGTTTCACTGGTTCAGTGTGTAAATGCTCATAGTAACGTGTAAACCCTGAAGGGTACAAGTCAGTCAAAATGCCGAAACGGAAACAGGATACAAGCCCGAGTGGTGTGAAGAGCACGAGCTCCTTACGAAAAGAGCCCAGGATGACGTTCGTTCATGCGCGAGCTTTGCCGAGCCGACGTTGACGTGAGATGCAAAGGCGAGGGAGCTGTGGCCTGCTACATACAGGTGGCTAAAACAAGTATGACAGTCGGTCAAATATGAGCCGCCCTCTTCCTCTTCCTCCTCAGCCTCACCCGCCACCCATGATGAAGATGTAGATCTGTCTGAAAGCCTTCAGACCCCTGACCTGATGTACTGCATTTAAGAAATAGTGCATTGTGGGTAAATAGTTTCACATTGTGGCGACGGCGTGGGTGCAGTAAACGCATGTCGCGCCCGATAGAGACACAGTAGAATCCGATGAGGAACATCAACTGAGTGGATCAGGGCTGTCAGGCTCCGATCGTTTGCCTTCTTTCATGTTATGCTCAAAATACGTTGAGACTCATTCTTAAAACTCGATCTGTAGGAACATGTAAATGTCTGACCTCTAGACTTTGTAATTCTCTACCCGAACCCCGTCAGGCTCGACCCGACCACGTCGGTTCAGACTCAGATTATTTAATTATTCCAGAGGGTTTGAGGGGGTCGCACTCTGGGCTGCGGCGGGTAAATGAACTTGAACCTGAAGTTGAACTTGAGTGTGCGAGTGTGCGGGTTCTGCTCCACAGTTGTGGGTTTGATGTGCATCAGAAATTATAGATTAGTTAAAAAACAACAACAGATGACGTCATTTGACTGGGCAGGTCTTTCAGTGCGATGTGGACAAATGTGTCTCAGGCCACCTCCGAATGTGGCCTGAGCGATCGGATCTCAGGACTCATTGAGGACCCATTGGGTGCATTCACACCTGTGCCTAGAGCTGTCCACTTGTGATCGGATCAACCAAGACGCATGTTAGTGCCAGGTGTAAACAGCCTCCTTGACTTCCCGTTCAAACCAGCGGTCCTCCCTATCAAGGATGTGCACATCCCCATGCTCGAGAGAGTGGCCACTGGCCTGTAGATGGGTGGAGACCGCGTGGTTGTTTTTCGTTTTCCGCAAGAACGCGCCTCCGTCACGCCTGGATTCCAGGAAGACCCGCCCCTACTCTATCTCTGATTGGCTAACCCTATTCCTAACCCCACCCTAACCCTAACCTTAACCAACCTAACCAACGGAGGCAACGAGTACTAGCCAATCAGAGGCAGAGTTCCCGGAAAACGGGTACGAAAAACAAATCACGCGTGTAGACCGAGTCCTGGCCTGACGCGGTAGCTCTCCTGTGTTGTGCCATCCTCTTCGCCAGAGTCTGCCCCGAGTCAGTGGTGTTGAAGTCAGAGTCGAGTCGCAAGTCTTCTTCCGTCAAGTCTACAGTTATCAAACTTGTTGCTTCGGTTGTGAGGGCTGCACACTACCACATGCGTCCTCCGATACATGGGAGTCGCCGGCCACTTCTTTTCACCTGACAGTGAGGAGTTTCACCTGGCAGTGAGGAGTTTCACCTGACAGTGAGGAGTTTCACCTGACAGTGAGGAGTTTCACCTGGCAGTGAGGAGTTTCACCTGACAGTGAGGAGTTTCAACTGACAGTGAGGAGTTTCACCAGGGGGCCGTAGCGCATGGGCGGTTCACGCTATCCCTCCCCCTCTCCCCGAACAGGCGCCCCAACCGACCAGAGGAGGCGCTGGTGCAGCGACCAGGACACACACACACACACACCCACATCCGGAGTCCCACCCTCAGACACGGCCAATCGTGTCTGTAAGGGACGCCCGACCAAGCCGGAGGTATCGATCCGGCGATCCCCGTGTTGGTAGGCAACGCCACCCGGACGCCCCGTGCATGCTGTTCTAACGCCTCGCCATTGTAACACATCTTTAACACGTGTGGGCGCGTGATCGCGTGTGGCGGGGCCCGTTGCTGCTGCTGCTGCTGGTGTAATTTGTCCGAGGCCGTATTGATTGGTTGTTTGTGAGCGGAGGGCATTCTTGGGGCCTCACATCGTTGCAGTTACAGGCAGCCAGTAAAAGCTGCCTTTCCAAAGCGTGCTGGCTTGTTAATGACTTTATTGGAGTTCAGATGTGCAAAAACCGGGTAGCGCCACAGGAAACAGAAGCTCAAAAACAACTCTCGCCCCGAAAGCCCCTTATTAGTCATCTGCACTGGAATAGCCCGGTGAGATTTTTACATCGCAAACACCTCCGATAACAAACGGAGGGTATGTTAATAAGCGACTCATGTTTTTCACGCTGAAAAAACAAGTTATTAGAGAGAGGGGGATGCAAACACTTAGACTCTAGAGCAACAGGAAGGTGTTAAGGCGGTGCCGCTCATGCCAGCCATCGTGCCAGAGGAGGTACTGGCCTTCAGTAGGCCTCTCAGACCAGCCCGATCTGGTCCGGCAGCCAGACCGCCTAACCTGACCTACATGTCTTTGGACTGTGGGAGGAAACCCACACAGACTCGGGGAGAACATGCAAACTCCACGCAGAGGACGACCCCCAAGGTTGGCCTCCCCCCGGGGCTCGAACCCAGGACCTTCTTGCCGCGAGAACCACTGCGCCACCTAGCTCCAGAATCGCCTTAATTGACTTTATGTGTTTGTGTTTGTGTGTGTGTGTGTGTGCTTCATTGTGTACATGCATGTGTATGTCTGCACATGTGTGCATATGTGTGTGTGTGTGTGTGGGTATGGAAGCCGTTAAAGTACAGGTTTCTCCAGTCCTCGCAGCTGCAAAGGCCCCGTTTTTAGGAGCAGGGCTTCGTGTGAGAGTAGGAGTGAGGGAGACAAGGCGGCCATTGGTGGGGCTCACAGTGCAGAGAATGGGGTTGTGATGAATTTCTCACAAGCGTAGTCATACAAATATGTGTGTGTGTGTGCGTGTGTGTGTGTGTGCAGCACACACAAGACTTTGTTCATTCATGCGCCGCTTTTACAAAGTGTGGGTCTATTTTTTTCTTCTTCTTCTTCTTCTTCTTCTTCTTCTGGGTGCTATAAGGAGCTCCCTTTGCTTCCCTTGAAAACAGGGCCAGCCCAGAGCACCAGAAATGTGTGTTTGCATGCACGTGTTTGTAGAATGCAGGTGTGTGTGTGCGTGTGTGTGCGCGCGTGTGTGTCTGCGTGCGTGTATTTGGACTGACTGGCATGTTTTAAGGGCTGCATGTGGCTCTTATTCGTTAAGTAATACACGGGAGAGAAAAAAGTAATTTATTAGCTGTTAACACTCCCCAGGAACATCACACACACACACACACACACACACACTCACACACACACACAAACACACACACACACACACACACACACAAGCCAGCAGAGAGTGGATGAATGTTTTCATTCTCTTGCAGAAGGTGAGGAGTAACAGCTTTCTGCTGCCATAAGAACAGCAGGCCTGGTGTTTCTGTCTCTGCCGTGTTTTCTTTAGTTGCCTGTCAACAATGCATGTAACCAAAACAGAGCTGTGGACCGGCTGAGACGGACCGGGACAACACAGAGCTGTGGGCCGGCTGAGACGGACCGGGACAACACAGAGCTGTGGACCGGCTGAGACGGACCGGGACAACACAGAGCTGTGGACCGGCTGAGAGGGACCGGGACGAAACAGAGCTGTGGACCGGCTGAGAGGGACCGGGACAACACAGAGCTGTGGACCGGCTGAGAGGGACCGGGACAACACAGAGCTGTGGACCGGCTGAGAGGGACTGGGACGAAACAGAGCTGTGGACCGGCTGAGACGGACCGGGACAACACAGAGCTGTGGACCGGCTGAGACGGACCGGGACGAAACAGAGCTGTGGACCGGCTGAGACGGACCGGGACGAAACAGAGCTGTGGACTGGCTGAGACGGACCGGGACAACACAGAGCTGTGGACCGGCTGAGAGGGACTGGGACGAAACAGAGCTGTGGACCGGCTGAGAGGGACTGGGACGAAACAGAGATGTGGACCGGCTGAGAGGGACCGGGACAACACAGAGCTGTGGACCGGCTGAGACGGACCGGGACAACACAGAGCTGTGGACCGGCTGAGAGGGACCGGGACAACACAGAGCTGTGGGCCGGCTGAGAGGGACCGGGACACCATACATCCACCGCTGCCGTGTTTGTGTGACAGAAAAACATCACTGCCATATAGAGTTGTGTTTGTTTGCGTGGGAGTGAGTGTGTGTGTGTGTGTGTGTGTGTGTGTGTGCGTGTGTTTCAGAGAGGTTGTGTGAGGTTGGTGGCGTGAGGACGCGTGATTATGACCAAGACTCCTGATCATGCGTGAGTATGCGCACGCGTGTGTGCACGTGTGTAAGATCATGCGCATGCCGAAGGTGCGCGTGAGTTTATCTCGTCGTTTCAGACCGGAACTGTCTGTGCCCACGAGCCGCTACAGGGTGTTAAGGAGCGACGTGGCGTCCGGGTGGCGTGGCGGTCTATTCCGTTGCCTACCAACACGGGGATCGCCGGTTCGAATCCCCGTGTTGCCTCCGGCTTGGTTGGGCGTCCGTACAGACACAACTGGCCGTGTCTGCGGGTGGGAAGCCGGATGTGGGTGTGCGTCCTGGTCGCTGCACTAGCGCCTCCTCTGGTCGGTCCGGGCACCTGTTCGGGATGGAATAGCGTGATCCCCCCACGCGCTGCGTCCCCCCTGGTGAAACTCCTCACTGTCAGGTGAAAAGTAGTGGCTGGCGACTCCACATGTATGGGAGGAGGCATGTGGGGTAATTGGCTGGATACAACTGGGGAGAAAAAGGGGGAGCCCCCCCCTCAAAAGGAGCGATGTGCTGTGTTGTGTTTTAACTTAATTGTGTTGTGTTATAGTGTGTGATATTGGGCTATCAAATAAAATTAACTTGGCTTGTGTTGTGTTGTGTTGTGTTGAGTTGTGTTGTGTTGTGTTGTGTTGTGTTGTGTTGTGTTGTGTTGTGTTGTAGTGTGTGATATTGGGCTATCAAATAAAATTGACTTGACTTGTGTTGTGTTGTGTTGTGTTGTGTTGTGTTGTAGTGTGTGATATTGGGCTATCAAATAAAATTGACTTGACTTGTGTTGTGTTGTGTTGAGTTGTTTTGTGTTGAGTTGTGTTGAGTTGTGTTGAGCTGTGTTGTGTTGTTTTGTGTTGTGTTGAGTTATGTTGTGTTGTGTTGAGTTGTGTTGTGTTGTGTTGTGTTGTGTTGCGTCTGTACATTACCATACCAATGACACAACAAGCAGTATCTCGGTGATCTTAGCAGACTGCTGGGACTCGGGGTCAGAAGGTCAGAGGACTGGAGTCAGGGGTCAGGGGTCAGGGCAGAGGCTGCATGACCATTATTACCACATACTGTGGCAACATAGCAAGGGAGACGAACATCGGTGCACTTACACAACCGTCCACGCATACTGTACACAACTTTGTTCTGAGCTGGTCCTACAGGGAACACACACACACACACACACACGGCCGTTTCTACACGTGGTCATGTATACATACTAGCAGACATACACATGGCACAAAAAAACAACAAAACAAAAACAGACACACAAGAACAAACGTGTAAAGACGTGTGAAAACAAACACACACAACCATAGAGACTAACGCAGTTCTGTTATCTGGACCATATATTTTTTAACATAGACGCGCGCGCGCACGCACGCACACGCACGCGGCCTGACAGTTTCACACAAGTGCAGATGTGTGTGATCCGGGTCCTAATCGCAGCGAGAGGAGCGGGGGAGCAGCGGAGGAGCAGCGGAGGAGGAGGAGGAGGAGGAGGAGGAGCGTGTCCAGAGGCTGTTCTAAGAGGAGATTACAAGGTTGAGTTGAGATGTTCTGGAGCCGAACCTCGCTGGAAGCGTTTGGGTAAACTTTAACATCCTAAAGAATCTCTCCCGTACCCCCACCGCACCCCCGCCCTGCTTCCACTCCCTCTCCCCCCTCTCCCTCCCCCTCTCCCTCCCTCTCTCGCTCTCTCTCTCGCTCTCTCTCTCGCTCTCACTCCTCTCCCCCCATCTCTCCCACACTCCTGTCTTTCTTTCACTCCTCTCCCTCTCTCTCACACTCCTCTCTTCCACTCCCTCTCCCCCCTCTCTCCCACACTCCTCTCTCCCTCTCTCTCTCTCTCTCCCACACTCCTCTCTCCCCATCTCTCCCTCCCTCTCTCCCACACTCCTCTCCCACACTCCTCTCTCCCCATCTCTCCCACACTCCTCTCTCTCACTCCTCTCTCCCCCCCCTCTCTCTCTCTCTCCCACACTCCTCTCTCCCCATCTCTCCCTCCCTCTCTCCCACACTCCTCTCCCACACTCCTCTCTCCCCATCTCTCCCACACTCCTCTCTCTCACTCCTCTCTCCCCCCTCTCTCTCTCTCTCTCCCACACTCCTCTCTCCTTGTCTCTCTCACACTTCCCCTCTCTCTCTCCCTAACATGTGACATTCCTTTAATCTCTATCACCACTCTTCATTTCTCTCCCTCTCTATCTACTATTGTTCCCCAGTTTCTCCCTCTCCCTCTCCCTCTCCCTCTCTCTCTCCCTCTCTCTCTCCCTCTCTCTCTCTCTCTCTCTCTCTCTCTCTCTCTCTCTCTCTCTCTCTCCCTCTCCCTCTCTCTCTCTCTCTCAGCTCCGTCTTTCTCCCCCTCCCTCCGCATCCCTCTGTCTCTTTCTGAAGATGCCAAAGCCACAGGATTGCTATTCGGCCGGCCTGCCAGGAACCCAGTCTCCCTTTTTATTGAGGGACAGGAATTGCAGAGTAAATGGTTACGATGTAGAGGCCGAGTTCCTGACACAGAGCGGAAAGAGAAAGACAAGGAGGAATAGAGAGAAAGGGGGAGAGAGAGAGAAAGGGGGGAGAGAGAGGGAGAGCCAGCGAGGCTGAGACGTAGACAGACGATTGCCGGGTCCGCAGGTTTCTCATGCACAACTCCGGACCACAGACTCTTACACACTTGAGCATGTCTCCTTAAACTGTGCCAGCTGTCCAAATACGGGGCCCTGGCTGCCGCACAGGTTCCCCACTGTATTCCCACTTTGAACTTCCCATCGCACCAGCGCTGCCCTCGAGGCTCCCCGACATTTTCGGACCCCGATTACCAAGGTTACCCGACCACAAGCATGCGAGGCATCTCCGCGCCGCGTGCAGGACGGGCTCCCGTGCTCCGAACGGGGCCCGCGGTTCACTCACAGCAGAGGGCGGTTTTGAACTGGAGCTGTTGGCTCTTCGTCGTCCGTAGGTGGCGCTGCTCGAGGCCACGGGCGAACGGCGCGAGACGCCGGGGACGTCAATCAAGTCAAAGTGAGCCAGACCAAAATACGCCGAGTGCAGTCCGGTGCCACACGGGATAAAGCGTAAACCGGCTTGATGTGGACGTTGCGGACTACCACGTGCCTCCTCCCATACATGTGGAGTCGCCAGCCGCTTCTTTTCACCTGGCAGTGAGGAGTTTCACCAGGGGGACGTAGCGCGTGGAAGGATCACGCTGTTCCCCCAAGTTCCCTCCCTCCCTCCCCCGAACAGGCGCCCCGACCGACCGACCGACCGACCAGAGGAGGCGCTAGTGCAGCGACCAGGACACACACCCACACCCGGCTTCCCACCCGCAGACACGGCCAATTGGGGCGGGGGGAATAGCGTGATCCTCTCGCGCGCCACGGGAGGAGACACGTGGTAGTCTGCAACCCTCCCCGGATCGGCAGAGGGGGGTGGAGCAGAGACCGGGACGGCTTGGAAGAGCGGGGCAATTGGCCGGATACAACTGGGGGGGGGGCAACCAAAAAGAAAAGAAGGGGCGGGGCTACACCCAAAGGAAATGAATGGGGTAAATCATCGCAGCTCTTGTACCCGGAGACAGAGGCTAATGTGAAAGATGCGCATCAGAGCGCAGTTTGAGGTAATCCGCTGACGTCCCAGGTAAACCTCCGCTCATAAATCCCGCCAGCGTCCAAATCGCAGTGACTCAAATCCTCATCCCGGCAGTGAGGGTCAAAAGTTGAATCAGTAAGAGAGAGAAAAAAAGAGAGAGAAGCAAGAAGCCAAACCCAGACATGTTTGTTCTGTTTGCATTCCGACCATGCGGCCACTTCCATTTGTTTGGGTGTGAGATTCAGCGTGAGTCCCATTTTTGCGGTTTCGCTGAATGGCTGAAACCCCTGAAACCCTGTTAATCCGTTCGAGTCCTCGGAGCTGGCCTGTCCTCCCATGCGCGGCACAAGGGAAAGTCCGTCCCCCAGGCCTGCGAGAAGCAGAAGTCGGCGAGTAAAGTGAGCTGTGAATCAACCCACTTCCCCTTTTCTCCGCTCCGCCGCGTGTGGACGTGACCCGCTGACCGGCGCTGACCCCGCGCGCGGCCCGGACCTCTGGGAAGAGCGACGTCAGAGGCCGCGCCTCGGCAGCTGGTGTGACCGATCCCGCGGCGCGGACTCCACGCGTCGCCCGGCTGGACGAGCTGGCTGGTTCGGGGTCGCGCTGGTCGTCGGTGGGGTCATGACGTTTTCACGACACGCGTTTTGAAAACGAAACAAATAAATAAACGCAGTCGCCCGTGTTTATGATAAACTGTTATCGCCGATTCGAAGTCCTCCTCCTCCTCCTCCTCCATATATGGATAGGAAAAATCAGCAGACGTGGCGCATTTGCTCGTGCGCGCGTGCTCGTGAGCGTGCACAACCGTGCATCCGTACACACGCGTTTCTGTGTCTGCGTGCGTTTTGAAAAATGTCCTCAGAGGAACATGCTGCACCCTTATCGCGGTGTCGTCACTGGTTTGCCCCCCCTTTGTAAAAGTATTTAAACACGCGCATGCGCACACGCACACAGATTAACCCAGCGCCCCTGCACACCGGACGGTAACAGCGCAGCTCGATTTTAAAAGACGGCCTCCACCCTTCGCATGGTGAAGTTCACCTTCTTCCTTCTGGACGACGGAGGTGTAGAAGTCCCAGGGCGCGGAACGAAGCGCCATCACCACCCCGACCAACAAGGTGCAGTAACACTTGCACGCTCACCGCGTCTGACCTTCGATCGTGATACCATCACGATTATGACCTGATTTACGTGATGTGGTCACGAAGGTTAGGGTTCTATCAGATCGTGACCACATCACGTAAATCAGGTCATAATCGTGATGGTATCACGATAGATTAATTAACGTGACGCCATCACGAAAGTCCGTGCGACTGGGTTGGTCTGTTGTCTTGCGTCGCGGAGGCCTCGTCTTCCTGCAAACTAACGCCCCGCTTTTCCACTACGCGGTACCGGCTCAACTCGACCCGCTTCTGTGTCGTTTTCCCATTACCGTAACGGTCCCCCTCCCCCTCCCCATCGGTGTAGCTGGTCGTCATAGCGACGCCGGTTTTTCAGTTTCACAACGTAGTTTTCAGAGAACTCCGCTTCGGTATTTCAAAAATGCCGGCTGATAGTCCGGCGCGCATTGATGACGCATGACGCAAAACGACGCAGTGACGCGTTTCTCTGACCAATCAGAGGTCTGCATTGATTTTGGTACGCCGCTCGTTTTTCTTTTTTCTTTTTTTTTGGAACCTCGACAAAGGCGGCACCAGAAAAGCGGTAACAGTTACCACAAATGCCGGTACTGTGTCCATGTGATGGAAAACGAAAAAAGGGCGATACCACGAGCCGGTACCATGTAGTGGAGCCGGTACCGTGTTATGAGAGGCCGTGTCGGCCATATTCCGTACTTCACCTCTCACACACACATGTGGAATCACTACCGCTGACCGTGTTTGTTGCTCATGTTGCGGCATTTATGGCTCCGGGTGTTGTTAAAACAGTGTTTATCAAGCCAAGAGCTTTACGAGGCTGGAGAGCTGGTCTCTCCTCTTGCATCGTGCATATTTCTGCACCGGTTTAGTGATAGTAATTAGCTGCTAGCATAGACTAGAGCATTAGATTGACCAATGAGATTTGAGAGCTAGACTGCCTTCCGGTTTACACTGAAATCGCCCTCCGTTTACACTGAAATTACTCTCACACATACTGCTGAAGTTCCTCTTACATACAACTATTGCATTTCAGTAGTATGTGAGAGGATCTCACATGTGTATGTGGAGGATTTTCAGTAGTGTATGTGAGAGGTAAAGTATGGCATATGGCCTGTACGGCCTCTCATACCATGTGGTGGAACAGGTACACATACAGTAACCTGAACCTGAACACACTTTGCTGTCAAGTCTATGTTCACAGGTCAAAATAGGCCTCTCTCTCGCTCTCTCTCTCTCTCTCTCTCTCTCTCTCTCTCTCTCTCTCTCTCTCTCTCTCTCTCTCTCTCTCTCTCTCTCTCTCTCTCTCTCTCTCGTCCTCTCTCTCGCCCTCTCTCTCTCTCTATCACCGTGTTCCGCGTTCCCCCCCCCCTCATTGTCCCTAATGCAGCCAGAAACCACGCTACTGCAGCCCAAATAAAACTGCCAACTCAGGGAAAGAAGCGCAGAACCAAACCGCCCTTCGCTAGCGCGACTGTGAGCAAGTGTGACAGTTGCTGGTGACGTTTCAGCTGGAGGCCTGCGAGACATTTTTATCTGCCGTTTGTTGTAAACCTGTGTTTTTCACTTTGACTTGGTGGTGAGCCTTGCGGTCGGGGCAGATCGTACCCGTAGGCGCTTGTTTCATGTCTCCAGCAGAGCATCGATTCACACAACTTTGCATGATGGTTGATTGAAAGAGAAAGCGTGCGCTGTGTGCATGTGTGTGCATGTGTGTGTGCATGTGCGTGTGTGTTTGCAAAGCAAACCTGTGTGTGTATGTGCGTGCACGCGTGCACACACGTGCACACACATGTGTGTGTGTGTGTGTGTGTGTGTACATGCATTCAGATGTACATTGACACACACAAGAGGGCTCATATGTTCCAGCGCCAATGAGCGCAGGCTGGAGCGCAGGTTCGAGTAGTGTAGCCGAGGCAGGAAGCGTGGTCTTAGAAACCACAGGAGAGGCTTTTGATACAACACTTGTGCCTACGTTTTGGTGATACACACCCTTATTCTCTGTAAAGACTTTGCACAGATGTAGGCTAGATAATGCACAGCTGGTTACAGGCAAGATACCAAAGAACTCTCAAATATGGCGCGGACCCCCTCAGGCTCAAGCCTTTTATTGTTGTTTTCCTCTTGCCGAATATGGCGAGTGGTGCCACCAACAGTCGCACACAAGCATATCAGTTGATTTCAACTTGGGGGCCTCTCACCAGCCCCACAGCTGTGGGCCCACTACCTAAGTGTCTGCAACAGTCTTCACATATTACTCAGCTTGCAAAACACAAAACGATTCTGTATAATTTATATGGATTCGTTTCATCCTGGCGCCATTTAAACCTGCAGTAACCTGCACTCAGGGTCGAGTATGACCGTCCTCCCTCGGGGTCCCTCGGGGTCCTCAGGTGGGCGTAGAAGCCGATGCCGGAGCTGCATAACGTGAGGGCGCCTGTGGGTTACAGCTTTTTAGGTGGAGAAGCTGATGCGCCTGCAGCCACCACCACCACCACCACCACACAGTCCCTGGCAGGGGGTGGCCAGAGTCCAACGGCATAGAGAACCGAGACGATTTGGGCGCCACCCTCCGTTGCAGCCTTCATCCGCCCTTCCAACCCAGTACCACGCCAAAGTGTGTACTGCACCGTGTCCGGCCCACGGTTCGCCCCCCTCAGGCGTGAGGAGTTCCTGCAGTACCACGCCCTGCGCCTCCACTGCCGTTGTGACCTGGAGACATCTTCCACCAGTTCCACCGTTGAGGTCTTTGTTGGATCGCTCTCTTCGTCTGGACCCCCCCCCCTCCACCCCCCCCCGCTTGACCTGTCCGCCTTGGGTGACCCTACCAGGAGCCAAGCTCCGGACGCCATATCCCTTGGGATCATTGGCACACGCTAAATCTCAGTGTGGAGATAGAGTGGTAAGGGTAATGTGGATGAGTATCAGGGATGGATGATGAAGGAGAAACATGGGCGCCCGGGTGGCGTAGCGGTCTGTTCCGTTGCCTACCAACACGGGGATCGTCGGTTCGAATCCCCGTGTTACCTCCGGCTTGGTCGGGCGTCCCTACAGACACAACTGGCCGTGTCTGCGGGTGGGAAGCCGGATGTGGGTATGTGTCCTAGTCGCTGCACTAGCGCCTCCTCTGGTCGGTCGGGGCACCTGTTAGGGGGGGATCCTCCCACGCGCTACGTCCCCCTGGCGGAACTCCTCACTGTCAGGTGAAAAGAAGCGGCTGGCGACTCCACATGTACCGGGGAGGAGAAGGGGGGGGGTTAAAAAACAGAAAGGAGGAGAAGCTGAAACAAGCTCGTCCCATTTAAGAATAAAACATGGAAGAATGAAGAAAGCTCGGGGCAGTGTTACCCCAAAGCCGCCAGTCATTATGGGTCCTCTGCAGCCTTAGCTGACTCGCCACGGCTGT
>JAJHIY020000232.1:20000-24333 GCA_022114975.2 Lampris megalopsis | reverse complement strand
CACGACACGACGATGTTGGACTGGTTGGTTGGTTGACTGTATATTGTTCATATAACACATCAGCTAGGTTATTTGGGATGCACGTGCAAGCTTTCCTGTTGCGCAACCTCTTCGCTATGTGATGAGCACCACCACCATTCTTTTGCTGCAGACCCATGTAGCTGTTAGAAAGCTCCCTACACACACACACACACACACACACACACACACACACACACACACACACACACACACACACACACACACAGAATGAGTGACAGCCGGTGGATCCCAGGGATCTTGGTCATTTAAAAAGTGTCAACGCTTTCCAAAGTGTGTGTCTGTGTGTGTGTGTGTGTGTGTGTGTGGTGTGTGTCAGTTCAAATGGTCAAAACCTCCCCTAAGGACTGTGATGACCTTTGAACCCCCTTGAAAGCCTCTTTTTTTTGTTGTCTCGAAACACATCAACCCCTCCGCTTCTCGTTCTCCCTCCCATCTCTCCCTTTATCGCCACCTCTCCTCTGCTGGTCTTCTCTCCGGCAGCACACGGCAGAGCGGATCACAATACTAAAGAATCTGTTTAGGGTCCTCATCAGGAAAGACACCGGCACAGGGAATGACGGCTCTCCGTCTGATATCCGCTCTCCGTCTACCTCTCTCTCTCTCTCTCTCTCTCTCTCTCTCTCTCTCTCTCTCTCTCTCTCTCTCTCGCTCTCTCTCTCTCTCTCTCTCTCTCTCTCGCCATCCTTTCTTCTCTCTGTGTCTACATTCATTTTTGTCTCTCACTTCCTGCTGTCTGGATCTCAGGTGTTAAAAGACGACGTGCTCTCGCTGCTCGTGTCTGTCTCTCTGTGCGCTTGTCTGTCTGACTGTCTGTCTGACTGTCTCTCTGTCTGTCTGCCTGCCTGCCTGACTGTCTCTCTCTCTGTCTGTCTGTCTGACTGTCTGTCTCTCTCTGTCTGCCTGATTTCCTCTCTCTCTCTCTCTGTCTGTCTGCCTGACTGTCTGTCTCTCTGCCTGACTGTCTCTCTCTCTGTCTGTCTGACTGTCTGTCTCTCTCTGTCTGCCTGATTTTCTCTCTCTCTCTGTCTGCCTGCCTGACTGTCTGTCTCTCTGCCTGACTGTCTCTCTCTCTGTCTGTCTGCCTGACTGTCTCTCTGTCTGTCTGTCTCTCTGTCTGTCTGTCTGATAGTCTGTCTTTCTTTTGCCGCGGAGCTGCTTTGAAAGATGAGCGGAGAGAGAGAGCGGGCAGGGAGAGCCAGCAATTACTCACCCAGCAAGGAGAGAGCTGTGTGTGTGTGTGTGTGTGTGTGTGTGTGTGTGTGTGTGTGTGTGTGTGTGTGTGTGTGTGGATGAAGGGAGGGGGTTTAATGGCAGTGGAATTCTATTACATTCTCTCTCTCTCTCTCTCTCTCTCTCTCTCTCTCTCTCTCTCTCTCTCTCTCTCTCTATACTGCACCCTGTCAGTACGTCTGATTCCACCATGCTGTTTTTCATTTTCCTTCCCTCCTTCCTCTCTCTCTCTCCATCTTTCTCTCTTCTCTCTCCATCTTTCTCTCTTCTCTCTGTCCATCTCTCTGTCTCTCTCCATCGTTCTCTCTCTCCATCTTTCTCCCTCCCTCTCTCTCCATCGTTCTCTCTCTCTCTATCTTTCTCTCTCCCTCTTTTTTGCCATCTTTCTCTCTCGCTCCACCTCTCCCCCTCTCTCTCCATCTCTCTCTCTCAGTCCATGTTTCTCCCTCCCTCTCTTTCCATCTTTCTTTCTTTCTCTCGCTCTCTCTCCATCGTTCTCTCTCGCTCCATGTTTCTCCCTCCCTCTCTCTTTCAGTCTTTCTTTCTTTCTCTCTCCCCTTCTCTCTCCATCTTGCTCTCTGTCCATCTTTCTCTCTCTCTCTCTCTCTCTCTCTCTCCATCTTTCTCTCTCTCTCCATCTTTCTCTCTCCGTCCATCTTTCTCTCTCCGTCCATCTTTCTCTCTCGCTCCATGTTTCTCCCTCCCTCTCTCTTTCAGTCTTTCTTTCTCTCTCTCTCTTTGTCCATCTTTCTCTCTCCCTCTCTCTCTCCATCTTGCTCTCTCTGTCCATCTTTCTCTCTCTTTCCATCTTTCTCTCTCCCTCTCTGTATCCATCTTTCTCTCTCTCCATCTTTCTCTCTCTCTTTCTCTCTCTCTCTGTATCCATCTTTCTCTCTCCCTCTCTGTATCCATCTTTCTCTCTCTCTCTCTGTATCCATCTTTCTCTCTCCCTCTCTGTATCCATCTTTCTCTCTCTCTACCCCCCTTCTCTACCCCCCCACCCCTCTGATTTTGTAACGGGGTGTCAAGACACAAACCCCACCCGGTTCATCCTAACTGAGGCTGCTTAGCTGTTTAAATGGCTGCTGTGATGGACAACACAGCCACGTGTGTGCTGGGCCACACGGCTGCAGACGTCGTCACAACAACACCGGACGACAGCGATCTTCGTGATGACACCACGCCAGGTTTCATGTGAATTTCACTCCAGAATGAACGCGGCTTTGTCACGCTTAATTAATTCATACCCGGTTATGGCATCTCCTGAATCTGTGCAGGGTTACAGTAGTGAACGTGGAGCGACAGCGTTCGCTGCAAAACACAACAAGCGGGAGTTACCGTTTCTAACATGGCGTCCATCTCAGTTGGACAGGACAAGCCTTTGAAAGCTTTGCTGGAGGCATCCTATAAGGGACTTCATGTATGACAGCATTTAGTGAAAGGTGCCTCACATGGCAAGAAGGGCCGAGCAGCAAGCTGCCTTGTCTAATAAAAACGTATCGGGGCGTCCGGGTAGCGTGGCAGTCTACTCCGTTACCTACCAACACAGGGATCGCTGGTTCGAACCCCCGTGTTACCTCCGGCTTGGTCGGGCATCCCTACAGACACAATTGGCTGTGTCTGCGGGTGGGAAGCCCGATGTGAGTATGTGTCCTGGTTGCAGCATTACCGCCTCCTCTGGTCGGTCGGGGCACCTGATTTGGGGGGGGGACTGGGGGGAATAGCGGGATCCTCCCATGCAGTACGTCCCCCTGGTGAAACTCCTCACTGTCGGGTGACAAGAAGCGGCTGGCGGCTCCACATGTATGGGAGGAGGCACGTGGTAGTCTGCAGCCCTCCCCACCGCATCAGCGGAGGGGGTGGAGCGGCGACCGCGATGGCTCAGAGATCAGGGTGATTGGCCAAGTACAACTGAGGAGAAAAGGGGGGGGGGTCCCAAAAAACAAAAAAAAAGCTTCTCCCTTGCGCGTCAAGGTGGCGCTGTAGCAGCTCTGCAACTCGTGGTGGAAATACTACTTGGGTAACGCGTCCCGTTGTGCGCTGAGCGGAGTGCCTTCACGTGTGTTTTTCACGCTAAATGCTCCAGGAACACTTCGGCTTAAATCGTTCGGTACTTTCTAGGGCAAAGGCTGGGAGAACGCAACTCCGAATTCAAACCCAAGATGGCGCTGGCAGCAGGGCGCTCGACGGTGTCTGCGGCAGAGGAGCCCAGTAGGACCACGAGCCCCATCGGACCAGTGGCACAAACATCAGGTGGCGTGCAGAGGACCCACTCTGTTGGTCAGTGGGCGGCATCACTTGACGAGTAAGCGGCCGCTGCGGGGCAACCTCTTCATCTACTGAGCCCGCCGCGCCGCGGTCAAGGCTCAGCGTTTCCGCTTTTTATTTTCCAAAGCCGTCCAGCATGCCGAATTTCGCCACGAGAGGGCACTGTTACATAACCCCACACGAACAGGAACAACGTTTGGATCCGCGGAAACATAAAATCCGGGTCAAAATCGGTAAAAACCGAAAACGCCGAGCCTTGACCACGGTGTACTGCTGAGGGATGGGTTCTGGGGTCCAGAGAGACTGTTCGGCGGGGGCACGACACCGACCGTCTTAGCTACTGCGCATGGCGTGGCGCGGGGAGCGCCCGAGGGGATGAGGCCCGCCACGCGAGACGTAACAGGCCAACTCAAACGACGTTTGCCTGTGACGGACGTGGACGACATCGTCGCTCTAACGCCGGCCTGACGGCGGCTCGCCGAGCTTCAGTAGCATCGCGGTCATCGTCGTTTCCCCGGGCTGCCGAAGATATCGATTTTTCATCATGTACATGGAAAGGTTCATGACGAACATTTCATGTTGCGTGTAACCCCGCTGCCGTATGACTCTTCCACTCCAACGCAACAACGTCAACTGAGACCGGAAGTAACGTACGCACAAAGAACACAGGCCTACGAAACCGCGATATATCGCTTTTTTTACGGTATCGCGATATTTCGCGATATTGTGAGAAGTGGCTGGCGCAACAACAAACATCGCGAGATATCGCGGTATGTCGCGATACCGTAAGAAG
>JAJHIY020000232.1:5000-10000 GCA_022114975.2 Lampris megalopsis | reverse complement strand
ACCTACACCCCCAGTCGGTGCTCCCACCTGTTCCGTCCGTGGCAGACATTGTGGATCGCGGATTGGGCTTTACAGCCATAAGACGACTCGCGAGCAACAGAGGCAGGATTGTCATTGTTGGACACGACGGACGACCTTAAGCAAGTAAGTTGTGTTACGCAAGGGTTGCAACTGTGGCCGCTGAGAACCTTTGGAACCTGATGAAGTCGGTTTAAACACACGTTTAATACTACGAATTACTTACGACAAAAACGTCTTCCAATTGTTGCAGAAACTAGGCTGCAGTGGACGCATTTGTGAAAGACTTTAGTTGGGTCCATTGTGCGTACTGCCCTTTCAATACGGTGGGTTTATATACACGTCGCTGCTGATTGGGTAGCACCTCTGACACGCCCACCAAACGCGAGAAAACGTACCTCAAAGCCGTAGCAAGATGACTGAACGTGCTCCGAGTGAATCTCTGTTGGGTCTGTCCCGTGATCGCCTCAAACTCCTCCAGGCAGACCACACCAAGAGCTCAAATAGACCACCAGCCCTCGCAAGCCCTCCAGATCTGGGATGCCTCTGACACGATGGCCGAGGCATGCCGCCAGCCAGAAGAACGGTGGACGCTGCATTCACCTCCTCCAATGTCAGAGGAGGACCAACAAGCTGGGCAGTCTTCCAGTAGTGCCGCTATGACCTGAGGGAACGCAGCGCTGCTTGGTGGCGTCCCTGGTGACTTTTCTCATAATGCTAGATGACACTCAGTCGACAGCCAAGAAATGCGTACTGATGGTCGACAGGTGTAAGCTGACACAGCGCCTGCTCGGCCTCATTGTGCTATTGTGTATGCGGAGACTTCACATTCCAAGCTGTATTCAGACGCAAGGCGAAGTCAAATGGCTGACGTCGCCGGTGTCAATATCATGTAAGCGAATCCCCCCGCATTTCTTCTTTCTGCCACCGAGTAGCTCTGATGTGCTCACGGTATACATAAATTCATATGTAATTACTCAGTGTATTTATTGTTCGAGTCATCTCTTTCTTTGTTGCTCCTTTTGGGGTTTTTTTTTAGGGGGGGGTTGTTTTGGGTTTTTTGCCCCTTTTTCTCCCAGTTGTACTTGGCCAATTACCCCACTCTCCCGAGCCGTCCCGGTCTCTGCTCCACCCCCTCTGCCGATCCGGGGAGGGCTGCAGACTACCACATGCCTCCTCCGATACATGGGGAGTCGCCAGCCGCTTCTTTTCCCCTGACAGTGAGGAGTTTCACCAGGGGGACGTAGCACGTGGGAGTTCTCCCTCCCCCCCTTAAAGGTGCCCCAACCAGCCAGAGGAGGCGCTAGTGCAGCGACCAGGACACATGCCCACATCTGGCTTCCCACCCGCAGACACGGCCAATTGTGACTGTAGGGACGCCCGGCCAAGCCGGAGGTAACACGGGGATTCGAACCGCCGATCCCCGTGTTGGTAGGCAACGGACTAGACCGCTACACCACCTGGACTCCCCTTCCTTTTGTCTTAATTGTGATTGTCCCGTAGCTGAACTCTGAATGAAACCAGGAGTCCACAGACCCCAACGGTGAGCCTCTCACCCATGTTTGTTTTAGTGGAAACTGGGAGGTCAAAACCAACAGTTGGTTGTTGTTCCAGCGTGGTAGGTATGATATGAGGCGAAATGAAGAAGTTCAGCATTTCTCAACTTTTTGCTTCATATATGAACGCATCTTAAAACGTGCTGGGGAGATTACCCGGTCGCCGGTGCCGAAGAGAAATCAGGAAAAGATTTTTCCAGATGGCTCATCATAATCCCATTCCTGGTCACGTTGGATATCAGGAAAAACTCTCGAGTTTTTATCCGCCATTTAGCGCAGTGATGTGGCACGGAGTGCCATCTGCCCCCCAAATGTCAATAAGTCGATCCAAAAGCTCCAATACACCTCCTTCCATTGACTGAAGCTCCATTTGAAAGAGCCGGCACTGGACCGTTGCTATTTCTTCATCTTGCCCGAAGTGGCGCAGGCATTGTTTCCCGTCATCTCCCGGGCCGGGGTACAGAAAGAGGTCCGAACTGATCAAGACATCTTGTTTGGGTCCCACACACACGACACGAGCTGTATGGGTTGTTGGCCGTTAAATCGATTTGAAGCGGTGCGTGCCATTCACAGACAGATGGTCCGAAAGCTCGGCTTGATAAAACACTTAAGTCCATGAACCGCAAGTTCTTGCATGAAGCCGGTTGTAGTTGGGGTGAATGGCTCGATTCTCTGTTGTTTGCGGCGCTGGAGGTTTCCCCACGCCTCAAAAGGAACCTCTCCTTTTAACCTGGTTTTTGGCAGAAAACCCAGGGTTGCGCATGAGCCGATTAAAGAAACCTGGGAGACTGGTCCAAGCACTTTCAAAAATTAACTTCCATTCTTTCTTGATTTTCCAGCACAAATCCACTCACAAGGCCAACCGGCACAGAAGAATTTGCTTCGGGCTCAAGAATGTTAACAGCGTCTACACAATCGATGAACAAAGCTGAAGAAGTCAGGTGGCGATGGGGGAAACAGTGCGATATGCGGTACGTTTCCCAGCAGAAATCTGCACAGGGCAGCTCAAATACAACGGTAGTCGACACCATATGTATCAAAAGACACCCGACTATCATATGGGCTGTGCGATGGTGGGTGCTGAGGGGAGTTGGGGCATCAGACATGACAAATTACGAGACAAAGGAAACGAGAGAAAAACCCTGCCCACACCAAAGGAAAACAATATAAGTACGTGACGAGGTGGGTTGCTGTTAGACGGACGGATGGGTGGGTAAGAGTCTGTTGAGCTCACGAACAGTGGCGATTTATTAAGAATTACAAAACACACAACCATACAAAAAAACCAGTCCATTTCAGGACTGCTGTCTGGACTCAAGTCAGACTTCTTTTTTTTTGGGATTCCCCCCCCCCAACAACTGTATCTGGCCAATTGCCCCACTCTTCCGAAGCTTCCCGGTCGCTGCTCCACCCCCTCTGCTGATCCGGGGAGGGCTGCAGACTACCACATGCCTCCTCCCATACATGTGGCGTCACCAGCCGCTCCTTTTCACCTGACAGTGAGGAGTTTCACCAGGGGGACGTGAGAGGATCACGCTATTCCCCCCAGCCCCCCCGAACAGGCGTCCCGACCAACCAGAGGAGGCGCTAGTGCAGAGACCAGGACACATTCCCACATCCGGCTTCCCACCGGCAGACACGGTCAATTGTGTCTGTAGGGACGCCTGATCAAGCCGGAGGTAACACGGGGATTCGAACTGACGATCCCCGTGTTGGCGGGCAACGGAATAGACCGCTACGTTACCCGGATGCCCCTCAAGTCACACTTCTGAATCCCGGTTTCAGTAATAGAAATAGGTTAGCTGTTGATGACCTAACTGGCTGCAACTGCGGCTGCTCACCCTCTCTTACCCACTGCTGTTACCCACTACTTACCCTCTGCTGTTACCCACTACTTACCCACTGCTGTTGTGCTCACTGCCACGGCCATGTTGTCTTGATGCACGCTCACTGCCATGTTGTCGGTCTGCAGCCTTCCTCACCACGCCGCCACACAGCAGTAAACACTGTCAGGAAAGATGAGAGATTTTATGGTTTCTTGGACAATCAAAGTGGCGCCATGAACACGTCAAGATGTCCCTTTGTGTCATGTGTGTGCATACATTATTTTCCGTAGAGCTGATTCTCAGTCATGTCCTCAGGTACCACCAAGCTACCTTCACCTGTTGTTTCAGTCTCCAATCAAGAATGTTTTGTACCTGAAACAACAGGTGAAGACACTGAACGACCCGGTTGAATAGAGAACCAGCCGTCCTGGTGGCCCTCGAGGACTGGATCGAGAACCACTGCTCTATAAGGTAGATCAGTTTTATCATGTGGATATTTCTATTTTTGCAATTTTTTTGCAAGAGTTTTTGAAGGAAGGACATTCTGGAAGCCTTTGACTTTTTCCTTCCCTGCATGTTTCTTATGTATGCTTTGTGCTATGTGCACTTTTAACAAGAAACAAATACATATGTTGAAAATGTTACACGCATGCATACATACATACATACATACATACATACATACATACATACATACATACATACATACATACATACATACATACATGCATGCATGCATGCATGCATACATACATACATACATACATGCATACATACATGCATGCATGCATACATACATACATACATACATACATACATGCATACATGCATGCATACATGCATGCATACATACATACATGCATACATGCATGCATACATGCATACATGCATGCATACATGCATACATACATGTACATACATATGCATACATATGCACACATACATACATACATACATACATGCATACATGTATACACACTCATACATACATACATACATGCATACACACACACATGTACGTACACACATATACATGCATGCATAAATGCATATACATGTACATACATACATGTGCATACATACATGTATGTACACATACATACATGTATACACACACTCATACATACATACATACATACATGCATACATACATACATACGTGTATACACACTCATACATATATAACATACATACATACATACATACATATATATATATAACATACATACATACATACATACATACATACATACATACATACATACATACATACGTGTATACACACACTCATACATATATAACATACATATATAATATACATACATACATACATACATACATACATACATACATACATACATACGTGTATACACACACTCATACATATATAACATACATACATACATACATACATATATAACATACATACATACATACATACATACATACATACATACATACATACATGTATACACACACTCATACATATATAACATACATACATACACATATATATAACATACATACATACATGTATACACACACTCATACATACACTCATACATACATACATACATACATACATACATACATACATACA
>JAJHIY020000217.1:0-24348 GCA_022114975.2 Lampris megalopsis | reverse complement strand
CGATAAGGAGCAGTCGATAATCGACAGCAGGTAAGGACCAACTACACCCGCAGGGCACGAGGAGGGCTTCGGGTGTGACACGGTCAGCATTGAATCCTGAGGGCAGACTGGCATAGTATGGTTCGGGCGAGACACATCAGCGATAATCAGGGGCAGGTATCATAGATTTTTTTGCCTCCACTTCATCTGTAGGAGAGGATAAAAGGAAAATCAAGACATTCCTCACTTCCCAGATGACACACAGGGAAGGTGACCGGGTTTATAGGAGGACCCACAGCACCAAAAAACAGCCTGGGATTGTGCTTATGTGGATCAGAACAATATTCAGCTCTGGTGTTCTTAACGGTGGCGCAGGATAATGGATGGATGGATGGATGGATGGATGGATGGATGGATGGATAATGGATGGATGGATGGATGGATGGATGGGTGGATGGATGGATGGATGGATAATGGATGGATGGATGGATAATGGATGGATGGATGGATGGATGGATGGATGGATGGATGGATGGATGGATGGATGGATGGATGGATGGATGGATGGATGGATGGATGGATGGGTTCTTAACTAATTGTAAGCAGCCCTTCCTAAGTTCACCCGCTGGTTGTGATCCTGGGGCTCTGTTCCTCCATTTCAGCCCCACACTCTGGCCTTCTCTTATAAAGTGTGGGTGGTGTGAGGGATTAAGGAGGGGACCCTGTGTTCTGCTTACCTGTGGATTCTGTTTCTAAAGTAGTGGTGCAAAGTGCATTGACATGGTTTACTAGATTATGAATGCCATAAAAATGGATTCTCGGGGTGCCCAGGTGGCATAGCGGTCTATTCCGTTGCCTGCCAACACGGGGATCGCCGGTTCGAATCCCCTGTGTTACCTCCGGCTTGGATGGGCGTCCCCACGGACAAAATTGTCCGTGTCTGCGGGTGGGAAGCCGGATGTGGGTATGTGTCCTGGTTGCTGCACTAGCGCCTCCTCTGGTAGGTCAGGGCGCCTGTTTGGGGGGAGGGGGAACTGGGGTGGGCCACTTCAGGCAGTGATGCGGCACTGATGGTCTTCTTCTGGCCCTGACAAAATGGATGTGAGCCTGAAGTGGCCCACATGTATAATAGCAAATATGGCCCAAATATGCCAAATCAGATGTGGGCCATTTTGGGCAAAGATGCGGTGCCCTGGGCAACATGTGATCTGGATGTGACCCTGAAGTGGCCCCGTGTGGTAAATGGTGAATATGGCCCAAATACCACAAAACAAATATGGGCCACCTTTGGCAAATATGTGGCACATGCGGCATTGCCTTGGCTTGGTTCTGGCCCAGATCTGGCAAACAGGAGCGGACCGCCCAAGTGCCATCACTCCACGTGGTATGTGGGCCGGGTGAAGTGTCGGGTGTGGGACGGGTCCGGGCCACTGCAACTTGGCTATCTGGGAATAGCGTGATCCTCCTACACGCTATGTCCCCCTGGTGAAACTCCTCACTGTCACGTGGTGACTCCACGTGTATGGGAGGAGGCATGCGGTAGTCTGGGTGGAGCAAGAACCAGGACGGCTCGGAAGAGTGGGGTAATTGGCCAAGTACAATTGGGAGAAAAAGGAGGAAAGAAATCCCCAACCCCCCCCAAAAAATGTGCTATATTGTGCTACTGCAAAAACCGATAGCCCATTGTGATCTATTGCACTAAGCTAATTATGACCAAAATAAGATGGAAGCGGAGTCTTTTCTCTTCCCCTCTATGCACTGTGATATCTTAATTATAGCTTCATTAAACTCTCATGTAATTTATCATCAATGATGTTTTAACTTCACCATATAATATATATTATATATATATATATATATATATATATATATATATATATATATATATATAGTTGTCTTTGTGAGTTCAATATTTGGGGCTCGTTGGCCTAAACTGGGGAAGCTGAGGGAAACGCTGGGCTATGAATCAAATCCGCTCCAAACTGTAAACCATGCTCTCAGAAAAGCCACAAGTTCGTACCCCTACTGTTCCTAAATTAGCGCCCCCCCCCCCCGGCTAGCTTGGCGCATACACAGTTTCCAGTGGAGAATCTGAATCCCCCACCGGCCTCCGGTTGCGGTGCTGGGAATCGATCGGCTCATTCTGCCTCAGTACTTCAGATTCTTTTACTCCATTCTTCTTCTTCTTCTTCTTCTTTTTTTCCCCACCTAAACATCACAATTAGGGTCTTTGAGTAAACCACATAAGTAGGAATAAATAGAAAACAGAAGCGGGGGGGGGGTCATTACAACAACAGGGGGATGAGCGGCCTGCGTGCTGGATAATTGGGTTTTATCCTCCAATTTTATCCGGGCCTCCTCTCGGATTACAGATATCAAATACACACAACAACACAACAAGCGAGGAGAGGGGAGACCTGGCCACGGGCAGATGTTAGGATATCTGATTAGGGAGGCTGTTTCAGCCCTACTACGCCGAGCTGGAGGAGGGAAAGCTGCTCCTTTTGTGGTTAAAACGCCTTGTTATTCACTGTACCCACATCCGGTGTCAACGTGTTTCAGCGCCGTCAGTCAGGCGTGCAAAGACGTCCACGCGTCATGTGCTGCCGCATGAAGGCTGCCGGTGTTTTCAGTCCCCCCCCCCCTCCGCATTACAATTCAAGGCTGAGCCATTTCCGAGACAATGCCTTTAATGATGTTTGCACACACACCTTTCAGGTCTGTGAAAACCAATTTATTCAGCACGGCCCTGTCAAGCTCTGCTGCAGGGCCGGCTCCGAAAGGCGGGTGTCAAAATCATGCGACAGCATTTGGATGTTTTCCCCCTGCAGCTGGCGAGGGTTTTACATCCATCTCCATCGTCTCCATCATCATCTCCATCATCATCATCATCATCATCATCATCATCATCACCTTTGAATCCCAGCAGATATTCCCATCCACACGCCAATGCGTGTGGATGGGAAGTTATTCGCTCGTGCCCCCTTTGCCTAAACGTGCACAGAGAAAAGCCCAGCCTGCGGGGCCGGAGGCTGGTTCCGATGGCGGTCCAGAATACCCGGGATGAAATGAGGGAGCGATAGGCACCGCTTTTATTGATCCCGCTGTCTGTGATGTGAAACAAAAGTGGTGGTGGATGAATGTCGCCACGCGGGCGCAGCAGATAGATGCTATCTGTCCTAATGACAAACCCGAGTCCTTGGGCGGAGTGACCTCATCAAAGGTGCACGTGCATAACCTTGCTGCGGGGTTGGCGCGCAACTTGCGGTGAAAGACACACAAACTTGAGGGTGGAAATTTGGATTCAGCTGTTGAACTCTAATCTGGTTTGCCTATACGCACGAGGAAAGACATTAAAGGTTTTACTACTTGTGTTACCCCCCCGTGGGGCAATTCTTCCTCTGCATTTAACCCCTCCTAGCTGTGTAGCTAGCAGCAGTGGGCAGCCGCCGTGCAGCGCCCGGGGACCGACTCCCCTTCATCTCGTCTTGCCTCAGTGAAGGGCACAGACAGGAGTATTAACCCTAACGGGCATGTCTTTCTGATGGTGGGGGAAACCGGAGCACCCGGAGAAACCCCCACCGCAGACACGGGGGAGGAGATCCAAACTCCACACAGAGGATGACCTGGGATGACCCCCAAAGTTAGACAACCCCGGGGTTCGAACCCAGGACCTTCTTGCTGTGAGGCGACAGCGCTGACCACTGGGCCGCCGTACCGCTCTGGGTAGCGTAGCGGATCGCCGGTTCGAAACCCCGTTTACATCTGGCTTGGTCGGGCGTCCCTGTAGACAAAGTTGTCCGTGTTTGCGGATGGGAAGCTGGATGTGGGTATGTTTCCTGGTTGCTGCGCTAGTAGCGCCTCCTCTGGTGAGTCGGGGCGCCTGCTCGGGGGGGGGGGATAGCGTGATCCTCCCACGCGCTACCTCCCCCTGGTGAAACTCCTCACTGTCAGGTGAAAAGAAGCAGCTGGGGACTCTACGTGCATCGGAGGAGACATGTGGTAGTCTGCAGCACCTCCTCGGATCAGCAGAGGGGGTGGAGCAGGTAAATGGGGGAGAAAAGGGGGTAAATTTAAAAAAAACTTTGTTTACTCACATTTCACCTTAATAAAGATATTTCATTAGAATTGATAATTATTACAAAATATGACCCCTAAATATCAAGTATACCAACGTGAGCACCCAAACACCCGGAAGTACCATGGATTACCGAACACGAGACGGTGGAGAAGAGTATCGCTTTTCACCAACAGCTGTTGAACAGCTAGTTATTATTGCTCACTAAGCTCTTTCACAACCGGGTGCTTTCTCTAAACAACTTGTGCTTTCCATCCTGCAAATAAAGGGGTAAAAACCACAGAGTAGGCCTTGCAAACCCCACTATGCAGACCAGCTGCTGCAGATGCAGACAGGCCTGCTGTCTCGAGCAGCGCAGGGTTTCGGCTCAGCGGGGGGACTATTTTACATCTGACGACTGAAAGGTTATAAATAAGGCAAAGTCCTCCGCCCAAACAGCGTGCACAGCCCAGAAATCTGATCTGGAAGAATCTGACCTGGCAAATTCCATCCATCCATCCATCCATCCATCCATCCATCCATCCATCCATCCATCCATCCATCCATCCATTATCCAAACCGCTTATCCTGCTCTCAGGGTGGCGGGGATGCTGGAGCCTATCCCAGCAGTCACTGGGCAGCAGGCGGGGAGACACCCTGGAGAGGCCGCCAGGCCATCACAGGGTCCACACACACACCTAGGGACCATTTAGTACGGCTGATCCACCTGACCTAGAAACCCTGTGCAGACACGAGGAGAACATGCAAAGTCCACACAGAGGACGACCCCGGACTACCCCGGGACTCGAACCCAGGGCCTTCTTTTTTCCATATTGCTTTAAAATCCCAGTAAGGTCATGGGTCATTTTCACCTGGTGAACACTAACGAGGGTTCAAAAAGTAATCCCCCATTCCAGGGTTGGTAGTTGAGTTCCCCTTAACCGATGATAACTGCATCGTTCTTTTCCCTCTCTTGCTCGCAGTGGCATCGACACAGTGACGTTTCCACAGAGGAGAACACTGACATAGAGTTTCCACACAAAAAACCCTGTGATAAAGATTTATATTTTAATGAGGAGAAAATGGTTTTTCTAAGGGAATCAATAAACAACACGTCGTGTTGAATAGGATCCAAAAAAAAAAGTTAAAAAAAGTTAAAAAAAGTAAATGCTCTACGTCAGGCTGGTGGCTCCATTCATCAGATGAGACCGGGCAGCGACACATTTCTCATGCTGTCGCTTCCCTGCGACTCCAAACTCTGAACTGTTATCAATTTTATCTGCTTTTTTTTAACTTATTGTGTTCGATCTGCCGTCTACAGATTACATACTTGAGCAACTGCGAGTCCTGCTTTGGGAAATTGGTTCTCGGCGGGGACTGTACATTCTCCAAGTGTTGCAGGGAGAGGGTTGCCAGATTTCAGTCTAAATACAGTGCACACGTGCGCGTGCACGTGCGCGGGAGGGGGGGCTCAGGTATTTTGCTGTGGCGTTGCAAATGAAAGCCGCATTAAGTTAGTCCGCTTAGGGCCTAGCTAACGTCAGAACACTCGCTTCAGTGGTGGTGGACATGTGTGGAGGACTAAATCGCAGGTGAATCACGGGGTAAAGGTACCTGGGCGGCACCGTGGCCTGGTGGTTAGCGCTGTCGCCTCACAGCAGGAAGTTCCTGGGTTCGAACCCCCGGGGTTGTGGAGTTCGCGTGTGTAATATCCATGGTTCGGTAATGTTTCTGGCGTTAGATTTAGTGTTTATTCTGGTCACAAGGGGGCGCTCTAGGCTAAAGTGTCGTACATGTGAGACGTTATTGGTTCGCGTTTAGCCCGGAAGTAGCGGAGTGAGAGAGGCGTGCTGGTAGCCGTGGCTAGCAGATACGCTAGCTAGCAGATGTGCCGTCGTCATTATGCAAAAAGTGTCACTAAAGTTTAAATGCAGCTTCATGATAGTTTTGAGTTTTTATTTCAAAACTTTACAGTGTGCTCCCTGTGTGGAGTTAGCATGTCTGCGTTGGGGTTTCTCCGGGCGCTCCCTGGGTTTCCCCCACCATCCAAAAGAAACATGCGTGCTAGGGTTTATACTCCTGTCTGTGCCCCTGAGCAAGGCAGTGGGAAAAGAACTGGAGTTGCAGCCCACTGCTCCTAGCTACACAGATCACAGCTAGGATGGGGCTAATTTGCAGTAACTGAATTTCCCCCAAGGGGGGGTTGATGAAGGAAACTCAGTAATTTAACTTGATTTATTTATTTTGTCTACTTTCTTTCCCTTCTTGGCAACGTCGGCGTAACTGAGTAGATTATTACACCTACCTCATGTCACCCTTCCTGAAGGGGTGGTAGACAGGGTGGCACCGGCTGTCCTTGAAGTTTGTTTGGCAGCCCTGGAGGGGGGGGGTATCCCAAAATTCCTGTCATGTAACTGTCCGAGTCAGTGGCTACCCCCACCCACCCATCCGGGCGTAGGCTTGGCTGGATGTTACCCAAAACAGCTGTCCATGCAGAGCGACTTCACTTGTGGTTGTAAAATTCTCTCACTGTGAAAGTTGTATTTTGTCAGTCCTGTCACTGTCCTACAGTCTCCCAGGGCTTGAAGTGGGAGTCCAATATCAACACAGTCATCAGAAAGGCCCAGCAGAGGAAACACTTCCTGTGCCAGCTCAGGAAATACAACCTGCCTCAGCAGCGGCTGATCCAGTTTTACACTGCAGTCACTTGACTCTGTTCTCTGCACGTCCGTCACTGTCTGTCTGGTTCGGTTCGGCCACCAAACAGGACAGGGACAGACTGCAACGGACAGTCGGTTCTGCAGAAAAGATTACCGGTACCGACCTGCCCACCATCCAGGAGCTGTACACGTCCAGACTCAAGAAACGGGCAGGGAAACCCCCTGCAGACCCCTCACACCCTGGACACAACCAGTTCCACCTCCTCCCCTCTGGGGGGCGCTACAGAGCACTGCACACCAAAACCACCATATACTATATTTATGTTAGTCTGCAATACAAATGTGCTACACGTCTCATCCACTGTTGTAAATCTGAACAGGATGGATACTGTACGTAAAACCCCCACCTGCTATATGTATATAAGGTAACATGTTTAATATTCCTCTCAGCACTCCCTGCACTCGTCACTCGGCTGCGTCGTTTCCGGTTTCCGGTTCAGAGACGGTTTAAGTGTATGTAGTCGTTCCTTGTATAAATTGCTGAGGTTGTGTTGTTGTTCACCGAGAGCCACCGAACCAGAGTCAATTTCCTTGAATGGGTGAACATACTTGGCCAATAAAGACGACTCTGATTCTGTAGTGGCCACCGGGTGGTCTGGAGGTCTATTCTATTGCCATAGCAACACGGGAATCGCCGGTTCGCCTACCCGCGCTACCTCCGGCTTGGTCGGGCGTCCCTACAGACACAAGTGGCCGTGTCTGCGGGTGGGAAGCCGGATGTGGGTATGTGTCCTGATCGCTGCACTAGCGCCCCCTCTGGTCGGTCGGGGCGCCTGTTTAGGGGGGGGGGAACTGGGGGGAATAGTGTGATCCTCCCACGCGCTACGTCCTCACTGTCCGGTGAAAAGAAGCGGCTGGCGACTCCACATGTATTGGAGGAGGCATGGGGTAGTCGGCAGCCAATCTGTCATGTATCTGACTCTACAAAGTTGGGGTATTTTCACATGTGTTCAAGAGTTTGGCAATTTTATTTATTATTTTTTAATATTTTTAGAACCTTCCCCGGGGTGGCGCAGCGGTTAGCGTGGTCGCCTCACAGGAAGAAGGTCCTGGGTTCGAGCGCCGGGGTAGTTCAACCTTGGGGGTCATCTCGGGTCATCCTCTGTGTGGAGTTTGCATGTTGTCTGTGTGGGTTTCCTCCGGGGGGCTCCGGTTTCCTCCCACAGTCCAAAGACATGGAGGTCAGGTGACTACTAAATTGTCCCTCTGTGTGTGTGTGTGTGTGTGTGTGTGTGTGTGTGTGTGTGTGTGTGTGTGTGTGTGTGTCCGCCCTGTGATGGCCTGTCCTTGGTGTCTCCCCGCCTGCCGCCCAATGACTGCTGGGATAGGCTCCAGCATCCCTGAGAGCAGGATAAGCGGTTCAGATAATGGATGGATGGAGAACTTTCTTCACCTATCATAAATCAGTATACAGCAGTCTTTTAATTGGGCATTAAGTATTTCAAATGCATTGTTTTAATTACTTTTAAAATATTTTAATAACTAAATTATTCTGTAATTCGTATTTGATCATTCTGGAAAAAATAAAATGTAATTTGTAAAGTGTAACTTCCGGGGAGCAAATTTGGGATCAAAGAGTGGCGCACTCTCATCTGGCTACACACTGTCCGTCTCAGTCAAGGTGACGATGAGAAGGATACAAAGGCAGTTAGCTGCCAAGCCACACGCGACGCCGTGACGTTGATGCCACGTGCGTGGTGCGGATGCCGACCGCGCCTCCTCCCACTGACGCTGACGGAGAGTCCCAGCAATGTGAACGGAGACGTGATGAAGAATAACGCATTTTCAGCTGTCAATCAGTGCATTACAAGAAGCAGCTTGTGGATGAAGCAGCTCTGTGCTTGTATGTGCTGTGTTTGCAGACATGCTCCTCCATTTGCTTAACTATATCCACGATGCTTAGCCTCGTCTGTCTTTGTAAGGCTACAGACCCCAAAGGCGCATTATTGTCTTTAATTATGTATTTAAAAGTACACCGAGGAGGATAAAGAGGACAAGGTTGTGAAGAAAAAGAGGCAGACCGTGTTGTCTGCTATTTTCATTTGTATGCAATTGCATTCAACAAATCACAATATATACACAGTGCTGCTTGAACGTTTGTGAACCCTCCAGACAGGGTCACTGTTTTTGTAAAAAAAAACATTAAAATAAGCTTATTACACATCCATCCAAATCCCAATTTGTAAAGCACACCTTCCAAATATATTGTCATTATTTAATTCAACAATGGTAGTTTATTTCACAAAAACTGAACATTTTACATGTGCAAAAGTATGTGAACCCTTGTATTAGTAGCTTGTGGCTCCTCCTTTTGCAGCCATTACTTCAACCAAACGTCTTCTGTAACCACCAACCAGTCTCTCGCATCTACTTATGGGGCTTTTTGCCCACTCCTCCTTGCAGAACTCAGCCAGTTGAGAGAGGTTGGAGGGACATCTGGTATGTGCCAACTTCTTCAGGTCTCGCCACAACATTTCAATTGGATTAAGGTCCGGACTTTGACTGGGCCAATCCAGAGTACGAATCCTCTTTCTCTGAAGCCATTCCTTTGTAGTTTTGCTGGAGTGCTTTGGGTCATTGTCTTGTTGCATAATCCATTTTCGTCCCAGCTTCAACTCCCTGACTGATGGCAGGAGATTCTGGTCAAGAATTTGTTGATATGCCGGAGAATTCATGGTTCCTTGGATAATATGGAGTCGTCCAGGTCCAGAAGCAGAAAAGCAGCCCCAGACCTTCACATTTCCACCACCGTGCTTCACTGTTGGGAGGAGGTTCTTTTCTTCATATGCAGTGTTGGCTTTTCTCCAAACATGTTGGTTTTGATTGTGACCAAATAATTCTATTTTGGACTCGTCTGTCCAGAGAATGGACTTCCAGAAGGTCTCTGGTTTGTCCAAGTGCTCTCTGGCAAAGTTGAAATGGGCAGCTTTGTTCTTTTTTGAGAGCAGAGGCTTCCTTCTAGCAACCCTCCCATGAACGTCATGGCTATTCAATTTTCGTCTGATTGTAGACGCATGCACATTTGTCCCAGATGCTACCAGAGAGGTCTGCAACTCTCTAGAGGTGATGTGTGGGTTGGCCTTTACCTGATGTATTATTTTTCTGGCGCCTCTGGGTGTTGTTTTGATGGGCGTCCACTTCTAGGCAGAGTTGCTGTCATGTTGAAGGCCCTCCATTTGTAAATTATTTGTCTTACAGTGGATGGATGGAGCTGGAATCTTTTGGAGATGGTCTTATAGCCCTCCCCAGACTGATGGGCTGTCACTACCCTCTTCTTCATGTCCTCGGATATCTCCTTTGCTCTCGGCATTGTTGATTTGTATGGGACCACAGTGGTTTGGTTGGTTTCCTCTCTCTTTTAATTAGTGCAGGCCAAACCCTTTCCCAAGGATGTCTCATTTCATTGGTCTGCTTAAATGATTAATTAAGCACCCAAATGTGTTTCACCTAAGTATGTTACCTGCTTGACTTAACCAATGCAGCTGGGGGTTCACTTACTTTTGCACATACCCTAATTCCATGTTTCATGTAGTTTTTGGGCTACTTAAACAAGTCCCACTAAACAAGTAGATGCAATTGACAAACATATATCTGACATTTCATATATAAAAACTGGTGATGATAAAATAAGAAAATCATGGTAAAACAGAAACATCTAAACTGCTCAAGGGGTTCACATACTTTCAAGCAGCACTGTATATATATATTCTCCTTTTTGTAATGGGACCATATTTTTCCATGTTGGACAAGTAAGTGGTTCTCCTGCCCTCAGCTATGAGCCTCTACACAGGCTAGACAGCGAGCTAAACACATGGCTCCAGTAAGTACTCAGGAGACCGTGTTGAGTTCTTCAGAGCTTTTACTGACAAACCATAGTTTGTAAAACTGTACCAGACAAGAGAAAAATAAAGATATTTTACCAGACTGTTCTGTGTAGACATACATAAACCACACATCAAACCACTACCTACTTCTCTATAACCACAATAAGCCATTTTCTTAATAACAGCTAAGTCAAAGATGGCATGCTAGGTTACGGTAAGTTATCAATCAGTTAGCTCATGCTATCCGAACACGTACATGCAGTACAAACGGATGAAACTCGATTCATTTATCTAAATAAAGCTAGAATATATAATAAAACTTCATTATCTAGCAGTGAACTTACAGATTATCCCGTGTCAAGGGCAGGAGACGAAGCAAAAGACAGACGTATCACTATCCGTCCACTGAATGCTCGAATCAAAATGGCGACCAAAACACGACTTGCTTGTAATGCACGTTTTCTACCACTAGGTGGGAGTATTGACCACAGAACCAGGAATAACCTCAGCGTCCTGACGCCGGTAGAGCATTAAAGAAATCGTTCGCTAAATCTATTTCAACTCTATCAATAAACGAACAAACGAATATGAAAACCTAATATGAGGGACGTAATAGGGTTATATGAAAGTTAAAGTCTAGCTCTGATAATAGCAATAATACTGATAATTGTTAATAATAATGACAACAAAAACAACAGCAACAACAATAACAATAATAATAATAATAATAATAATAATGCCATTATTACTACTACCAGTAGTAGAAGTTTTAATATAAAACAAATCACTTTCTAATCGATAAAGCTACATTTCAAACCCTTTTTAATGACTAAAAATAAATAGTAGCCAAAGGTGCCCCCCCCACCCACATTCTTCATTCATTTTCTATGCCATGACATTTCAAACGCCTCATCGTCAGCGCAGACGTGGAAATCAGCTGTCCCGCGATGACGTCACTGACAACTTTGCAGCCCCAGAAATGCGGACGGACACCAATAAAGAAATGTGCCCCAGGAGCGATTTGGCCAGTAGCGAGGCTGCTCGCACGCTACACGGTCCATTAGTAAATGATGTTCGGAGAGTTCAGCTCTTCTTGCCAGAGACTGCCAGAAGAGTTCCTACGATTTAATATTCTGCTCGTGGACGCTGGACTCTCTAATTACTTCATCCTTAATGTTCTTCATTTTTATTTTTGCTTGCAGTTCTTTATGTTCTCCACTTATACCTCCCCAATTTCGCATTCCCCGCTCCTGGATCCCAACACTGCACTACCATTAAGGTCTCTGCGTGCTTCAAATTACCCGGGTTGTATGGCACAGCACCCAGCCACGCCGTCGAAACACCGAGGTAAGTGTAACCCAATTATGGCTCCTGGATTTTCGCTCAGAAGCTTCGAAAACGTCTTCTGGTTACGTCTGAGAGCTTAAAAGACTGGGCGAGCAACGCTCCACTAATTTTGTTACTGCAGAGTAAAATCCCTCTCAAAGGCAATCTTTCCACTTTTGCAGCTAACAGTAACCTTATCAATACCCGAAATAAATATGCACCGTAATATAATAAAATTGCAACCCCCCAAAAAAAGGGGGAGAAAGATCACAAGGCTCCTGACCAGGCAAAATATGAGCAAGGACAATGACATGAAATCACCATCTTGGTTTCATAAAGGAATGTGACAATTCAGGTCGTCCAGGTGGCGTGGCGGTCTATTCCGTTGCCTACCAACATGGGGATCGCCGGTTCGAATCCCTGTGTTGCCTCCCGTTTGATTGGGTGTCCCTATAGACACAATTGGCCATGGCTGTGGGTGGGAAGTCGGATGTGGGTATGTGTCCTGGTCGCCGCACTAGCGCCTCCTCTGGTCGGTCGGGCCGCCTGTTCGGGGGGGGAGGGGGAACTGGGGGGAATAGCGTGATCCTCCCACGTGCTACGTCCCCCTGGCGAAACTCCTCATTGTCAGGTGAAAAGAAGCGGCTGGCGACTCCACATGTATCGGAGGAGACGCGTGGTAGTCTAGAGCCCTCCCCGGATCGGCAGAAGGGGTGAACCGAAGATCAGGAAGAGTGGGGTAATTAGCCTGATACTATTGGGGGGGAAGGGGGGCGGGGCTTCCGAAATGTGAAAATTCAGTCAATTCAGTAGGCCATCATGTCCGGGTCAGAGAAGGAATTTCACAGTCCCGAACTGGCCATACAGCTCCATGTGCCATTCGTAGCCCTGGTGCCCGCCTTGGTGCCCGCCTTGGTGCCCGCCTTGGTGCCCCTGCCCCTGCGGTGTAGCACCATCCACTTCCATTCAGTGCCCGGGTTAGTACATCTACACCAGCTGCAGAATGTGTGCTTATTCCACGAGAGGCCATCTCAGCATCCAGTCTGTTAGCCGCGCACCTATTTTACACTGCACTTTACGAGCTAATATGCATCACATCTTAGAGCCACACAGGCCCGGGCTTCACACTTCACCGTCTACCAGACTCTGCTCGTGTCTTCTTGTCGTTTTTTGGCTGTTTATCACCTTCATGGACACCGTGAACAGTAATCACAGAGATGATAAATGTCCGCTCTGCTTTAGAGCACCACTTTGTGACTGAAAACGACTCTCTTGCCGGGCTATGAAAGAAGGCCGCTTAGTCATTTCAGGCTGTTACACACAGGGAAATGTGCGGACCCTCCACGCTCATCGTGCGTCCGATGTAAAACAAGCCGCCTCTCTGCAGAAACTCTGCTCAGTTCTGATTGTGAAACAGTGATGTTAACACACACATACAGGCGGAGCTACCCGGGGAAATCTGTACTCAGAAAGTATCTTAAATGTTGCCTTCTGCTGACCTCTCCTCTTCTGAGGCCCTCGTCCTGAAGACTTTTGGTGTAGTTGTTGTTTATTACCCTCCAAGATCTAACGCCCTGTTTTTGACTGACTTGTCAGAGTTTGTATCTTCATTTTTTTGACTGTTGGTGGCTTTAACATCCACACTCGTGATATTTCGGCTACTTAATTGTCCAACATGAAGGAGTCGTATAATTCTGCCTAGCGTGTACAGTAGTAAATAACAGCCAGGAGACTCCGAGAATCAGCCGTCATCTCTGCAGAATAAATAAATAAATAAATAAATAAATTCACCATGATTTTTTTTTTTTGACGGACTGAAATTAAAGCATGTGGTGACCCACATCTATATAACGAGAGACGTTCACCTAAGAGGACGGTGTACCTTTAAGGGAAGAGGCGAGGGGTCAGACAATGCACTTCCGCTTCCGGTTGAGAGTTCAGTTCAGTGTCGTCGTCGAATGTATGACGCGCTAAGCTGGAGCTAGTAAACTACCTCGACTACGTCTACTCTCACGTCTCCTGTCTCGTTGTTTTCTAACTCCACAAGCAAAAGAAAAAGTAAAAAAAAATTAATTGAATACACGTCTTGTTCTTTATTTATTTACTGGATCCCCCCCTTTTTTTTTTTTCTCACCAATTTTATCCGGCCAATTACCCCACTCTTCCAAGCCGCCCCTGTTGCTGCTCCACTCCCTCTGCTGGTCCGGGGAGGGCTGCAGACTACCACGTGCCTCCTCTGACACATGCCGAGTCGCCAGTCGCTTCTTTTCACCTGACAGTGAGGAGTTTCACCAGGGGGATGTAGCGCGTGGGAGGATCACGCTGCCCCCCCCCCTTGAACAGGCGCCCCGACCGACCAGAGGAGGCGCTAGTGCAGCGACCAGGACACATACCCACATTCGGCTTCCCACCCGCAGACACGGCCAATTGTGCCTGTAGGGACGCCCGACCAAGCCGGAAGTAACACGGGGATTCGAACCGCAGATCCCTGTGTTGGCAGGCAACGGTATAGACCACTATGCCTTGTTTTTAATGCTGTCTTATGTGAACAAGTATCCTCATAATTGGGGAAATGTGTTCATGCATCTATAATGACGCGCGTGCTTCAAGACCGTGCTCATTATTTGTGAAGTCCGCTGAGTCCTTAGCTTTGCTTTCAAACATCGATGATGTAATGAATGGCATGTGCACAACTGCTTTAGATAAGGCCGCCCCACTGAAACGTACATCTTAATTACAAATTTTCTTTTGCATCACCTTGGATGAATGAAGGAATCTCCCTGCCCTGAAAGGGGAGCAAAAGTAGGAAGGCTGAGAGACAGCAGAAGAAACCAAGGCTCTCGGTAAACTACGAGCATATGAAATTTTTATTACGATCGCAGAATAGTGAAATTAAAGATGCAACAGCAAAATATTTTGCAGAGCTCAACACCTCCAACCAGCACAAGCCCAGATTCTGATTTAAGACAAATGATGGCTTGGGTACCCTGACTCTCCTCCTGGCATCCCTATCACCTAGAACAGGTTTTTAAACCTGTTCTAGACAAGATTGAGGACATTCAATAGAAGATTCACCCCCCACACACACACACACCTCTTTGACTTATCTTGTCCTCAGCTGGATAGTTTAAGTGTTTAAGGAAATTACCATCCATGAATTAATTGAAACCATTTCGCACATGACACCATCATTAAGTCCACTGGACATGATACCTACCAAGTTTTTATTAGACGCTCGAGATGTTGTTGCCCCTTGCATGCTTTCAATCATCAACAGTTCTTTATCTTCTGGATGTGTTTCCGATTACTGTACGACTGCTAGTGTCCACCTGACCTGCATCACACACACACACACACACACACACCTAGGGACAATTTAGTATTCACCTGACCTACATGTCTTTGGACTGTGGGAGGAAACTGGAGCACCCGGAGGAAACCCACGCAGACACGGGGAGAACTTGCAAACTCCACAGAGAGGACGACCCCTAAGGTCGGACTACCCCGGGGCTCGAACCCAGGACCTTCTTGCTGTAGCACGACATTATCACGTGATAGTCCTATAACGACAAACATCACGTGACGGCAACACATCCGCCATGTAGGAGACAACGGCTCCAGTCCATAGGATAGTGTGTTGCTGTCACTGCGCGATGATAAACCTGTTCTAAACAGTCAGAGTGGACAGAGCTCTCTTAACAATTCATTTAAAGTCAAGTAATACTTAAAAAAAACAAGGAGAGTATTTGGAACATTTTACCTAATTACCTGTTTGATCCAGTTGGTGGAATTCCTACTAAAATGTAACTAACTCTGTTGATAAAATCCCTATTAAATTGACATTTCATCGGCTAAATTGTCCCTAGGTGTTTGCATGTGTGTGTGTGTGTGTGTGTGTGTGTGTGTGTGTGTGTGTGTGTGTGTGTGTGTGTGTGTGTGTGTGTGTGCGCGCGTGTGTCGGCCCTGTGATGGCCTGGCGGCTTGTCTATCCCAATGACTGCTGGGATAGGCTCCAGCATTCCCGCGACCCTGGATAAGCGGATTGAATAATGAATGAATGCTAGTGTCCTGCCACTTCAAAAAAAAAAAACGTGGTTCTTATCCCACTGACCATAGCAACTATAGACTAATTTCTAAGCTTCCATTTTTATCAAAAAATCCTAGAGAAAATTGTCTCAAATCAGTTGTTAGGTGACTTGATCAGTAATAATATTTTTGAGACATTTCAATCAGGTTTTCGACAGCAACACAGCACAAAAACTGTTCTGCTTGATCTTAGCGCCACTTTCGGACATGGTGGGTCATGGCATTGTAATTGAAAGGTTGAGAATGTCAGTTGGTTGCTCTCTGACAGCCCTCCAGTGGTACGCGTTATACTAATAGAACATTTGCTGTGTCTACTTATGACTTTATCTCTTCCCAATCGTTGTCTATGTATGGTGTGCTGCAGGGGTCCATTCTAGGACCACTTTTATTTTATTTTTATTTACTCCCTCTAAGCCACGCGGCATGATATTTCATTTCATTGCTATGCAGATGATACTCAGCTGTACTTGTCATGCAAACCACTTCAGTTGGCTAAGTTATCTTTGTTACATAATTGCATAACTGCAATGAAAGATTGGATGGCAAAAAATATTCTGCTTAACTCCTTCAAAACGGACGTCCTTATTATAGGCCCTCGGCACACAAGTTCTGCCTGCTCCTGGCACTCTAGCTCAGCATGTTGTACCCATTGCTAGGAACCTTGGAGTTATTTAAGATAAGACTCTTACTGTCGAGTCCCATGTTAAAAGGCTAGCTCAGTCATGTTTCTTTCACTTGAGAAAAAAAACAACTCCCTCCTCTGAGTGTGTTTGTTTTGTTTTTTGTTTTTTGTTTTTGTTTGTTTGTTTGTTTGTTTTTGCCTTAATTACAGAAATTTGTTAGTGACATTTTCAACTGAAGTCACACTTTTTGTTGGTAAGACGAAGATCTCATTAAAAATGCATTTTGATAAAATATGTTTAGTGTGACTTTTACGTGATCTAATAGTCCACTTGAATCAGATAAATTTCAAAACATATCTTAGGTTAAAATTTATCATAAGGGGATTGTCGGTACGAATCCCCGTGTTACCTCCGGCTTGGTCGGACGTCCCATCAGACACAATTGGCCGTGTCGGCAGGTGGGAAGCCGGATGTGGGAATATGTCGTGGTCGCTGCACTAGCGCCTCTTCTGGTCGTTCGAGGCGCCTGTTCGGGGGGGGGGGGGACTGGAGGGAATAGCGTGAGCCTCCCACGTGCTCTCCCTGGTGAAACTTCTGTCAGGTGAAAAGAAGCGGCTGACGACTCCACGTGTATCGGAGGAGGCATGTGGTAGTCTGCAGCCCTCCTCGGATCGGCAGAGGAGGTGGAGCAGCGACCGGGGCGGCTCGGAAGAGTGGGGTAATTGGCCGGATACAATTGGGGAGAAAAAAAGATTACATATGATTTACGTTGCATCATAATAATCAGTTTGCTCAGCTTGTTCCCTGTTTCTCAGGGGTCACCACAGTGGATTTTATAGTTTCCATCGGTACCCTGTGAGGGCACAGCACCGACCCGGGGCCTTGACCGAATTCGGTATGTTCTTGTCAATCCGCATAATGATTTGGCGAAATGTTACCTCTTTTTTTGCCCTCTCCTGACACAACCACTAACCCAATGGACTGGGTCACAGGTAAAGCGCTGGATGCCGTCCAAGTATTCCTGGACTTGCACCCTGTCGCCTAATCAGTTTGCTATTACATGCACGATGTACATGTAGCTAGATAGGCCAAAATGAGTTGCTACATGATAGCAAACTAGTAAGGTGTGTATACATTGTCAACAACAATATAGTCTACGATAAAGCAATGTAAGTAATATGCCATTTTACGCTAATTGTGGTGCAGGATACCTTACTTCCTATTTGAGTACTTGCGTAGCACTTCTCACTAAAGATAAATATGCACATCCTCCTCTTTTTTCTCCACTTCTGGTGAGGGAAGATGGCTGCGTGAATTCACTTTTGCAGTGGCCTCACCCAGTAACGTCCATGCAGTGTCTTTGTCCACGTCTGTGTCTAAATTTGTGTTTGACGGCAGGGGGAGCTGGCGCTGAATCGACTGGGAGAGCCTGGTCTGCTGCGTCCTGTGGGCCCAGGGACCACGGCCTTGCCTCGAGCTGGAAACACCGAGGGCGGTCTGACAGGACGCGGAAGCGGGGCAGGCTAAGCTAACTGCTAGCCCATGCAGACCGGCAGTTCCGACAGTCATCCTGGCTCTCTTGGAGAGTGATTTATATATGTGTGTGTGTGTGTGTGTGTGTGTGTGTGTGTGTGTGTGTGTGTGTGTGTGTGTGTGTGTGTGTGTGTGTGTGTGTGTGTTCCTGTAGTGTGGATGTGTTTTTGTCTTTGTGTTGCATTGCTGTGGGCTGCGGGAAATGACATCGTGTTTCATTTCATGTGCACAGGTGCATGGAATGAAATGACAAGTAAATGTGCCTGATTCCTGATTGGATGAGGATTTCTAACACAGCTGACACGCGGGGAGGCCTTCGTATATTCGCTTCCCATTTGATTTCACGGATAGCAGCACGTTGTCAGTTTTTACAAGACACATGCCTGACCAGAACGAGGCATAATGCAGGCTTCATACGCCAGGAGAGGTCCTTAAATCCCATCCTGCACCACTGACCCTCACAGAAGAGCCCTTCACACGCTGACAGCAGACAGGCTGCTGGCAAATATTGATGGACGTAGTCTTCTTCTATAGCTTTAAGTGCTTTATGATTTTCTGATCTTTTTTTTTTTACTCCATACTCCCATGCCAAGGTAACACACAATTAGCCATGAATATATGGATGGGGCAACTAAACGGCACATGCCACCTGCCCACTTACCCCGCTAAGAACAGATTTTGGAAATCAATTCCGATAAGTTGAGTGCAGCGACTAGGACATATACCCCCCCATCCGGCTTCCCACCCGCAGACACGGCCAATTGTGTCTGTAGGGACGCCCGATCGAGCCGGAGGTAACACGGGGAATCGAACCGGCGATGCCCGTGTTGGTAGGCAACGGAATAGACCGTCACGCCACCCGGATGCCCTTACTTTGGCAAGTTGTGGGCGTCGTATAGCAAGAGGTAGTGACAGGTAATTTGATTATCAACTCGCTCTGACAGTAATCTTGAAATTCACATGTATTTATTATGTTGTAACTGAGTCGCTGGGATCAACTAAGGGCGGTGACGCTGATGAGAGCCGATCGGTGGAGGGTTCATTTTTACTTGTTGAACGTTTCTGACAGCCTGAACACTTGCAGTTCTGCATAACATCATGCTAATAGAGAGACTGAAAACCTAAACCAGTCTGATAACGCCACAGGCCGCTCACGTGCTACTCCATCGGAGACAGGCGGATTGGTGCAGCATCAGCAGTAATGCGGACGTTGTACTGCACCGTTGTGGTGAAGAGGGAGCTGAGCCGGAAGGCAAAGCTCTCAATTTACCAGTCAATCTTCGTTCCGACCCTCACCTATGGTCACGAGCTTTGGGTGGTGACCGAAAGGGTGAGATCGCGGCCACCAGCGGCTGAAATGAGTCTCCTCCGTAGCGTGTCTGGGCTCAGCCTTAGAGGTAGGGTGAGGAGGAGCTCGCACATCCGGAGGGAGCTCGGAGTAGAGCCGCTGCTCCTTCGCGTCGAAAGGAGCCAGTTGAGGTGGTTCGGGCATCTGGTTAGGATGCCTCCTGGGTGTCTTCCTTTGGAGGTTTACTGGGCACGGCCAACTGGGAGGAGACCCCGGTGGTAGACCCCGAACTCGCTGGAGGGACTACATGTCCAATCTGGCCTGGGAACGCCTTGGGATCCCCCAGGAGGAGCTGGAGGGTGTTGCTGGGGAGAGGGACGTCTGGAGTGCCCTACTTAGCCTGCTGCCACCGCGACCCGACTTCGGGGAAGCGGCTGATGATGATGATGATGATGATGATGATGATGAGATGAAACGTCATCTGCCCACCATTGTATTAGCATTGTAGCTAACATGAAAATAGCTCAGCAGTCTGCAACATCCTGCAGCTGTTTGGTTGTTGAGCTCATCCAATAGGTTTTCTACCTCATGGTCTGACTCTTGTTGTTACTGATATTGTGTAACTCTGTTGTGTTGTTGAGAAAACAACCTTGCCAGTGGCATCTCTTCATGCCAAGCAATCACAGCAGTTGGTCACTGTGCCGGTAGTTCCTCCGTATGCACATTTCTGTTTCATGTCTGATTGCTTTCTTATTGATTCCCCCCCCATTTCTGACACCCTGCGCACGTGGTTGTGTATTCACATATAGAAACGTGCACGCGCACACACGCACACGCTCAATTGCGTGCGCACGCAGCATCCTCCTACCTCATCCTTGACTTAAGGTCATTAGATATGTATTTGCTTTTTGATTACTTTTGAAATTAGATCAACAGGTCGGAGAGCTGGCAGGGGCCTGCTGCTCCGGGCAAGCGATGCTGATAACCGGATAACCCAGCAGTATTCTGCTCTGTAAACAACCCCCCCCCCCCCACTTCCCAACCCCCAGCATCCCCCTGCCCTTCCCTCCGCCTCCCTAACCTCTGCTCTCCTTCCAGCTCTGCACCAGGGCAGCAGAGAAATAACGCCGGAATACAAGAAGGTGTCATAGCAACCCTCCACTGCATCCAAATCACGTGGGCAAAAATGATGGCAATGGGTTGGAGTGAACCCCCCCCACCCCCACCCCAACAAAAAAGAGAAGGGGATAAGGGAATATATATGAAATACAGGTTTTGTTTTTTGTTTTTTGTTTGGGGTTCCCCCCCCCTCTTTTTTCTCCCCATTTGGACTTGGCCAGTTACCCTGTTTCCCGACCCGCCCCCGCCGCTGCTCCACCCCCCTCTGCCGATCCGGGGGAAGGGCTGCAGACCACCACACGCTTCCTCCGATCCATGTGGTGTCGTCATCCGCTTCTTCTCACCTGACAGTGAGGAGTTTCACCAGGGGGACGTAGCACGTGGGAGGATCACGCTATTCCCCCCAGTTCCCCCTCCCCCGCGAAGAGGCGCCGCGACTGACCACAGGAGGCGCTAGTGCAGCGACCAGGGCACATACCCACATCCAGCTTCCCACCCGCAGACACGGCCAATTGTGTCTGTGGGGACGCCTGACCAAGCCGGAGGTAACACGGGGATTCGAACTTGCGATCCCCGTGTTGCTAGGCAACAGAATAGACCGCCACGACACCCGGGCGCCAAAATACAAGCATTTTAAAAGAAAGCCATTTCTGTCATTGCAACAAAATAAAAGTTGTAAAAGATGGAGGAGAGAGGGGGGGGGGAGAGGAGAGAGAGAGAGACGGTGAAACTGAGTTTTGGGCATTGGAGTGGCTATTTAATGGTGTGAATCGTGCCTTTTTTTTGCCAACGCCCTTGAGTAAGCCTGTAGGCGGTGGTGGTGAATGGTGGAAGGGTAGTTAGTATCTCCAAGGCTTCACTTTCTATGCTGCCGGCAAACGCTTGACAGCAATGCAAGTTCTCGGTGAATGGGAAGCTCTGAGCCAGCAGAGACGAGGCTGAGGGGCAAATCTGCAGGAGGCTGCAGAAGTGACATTTGACCCCACCCCCATCCCCCTCCTCCCCCTAGTGAGCAGTTGTTATTGGGAAAAGTCAACATATAATCTTATGTACTAAAGTCCAATTAATGAATTCAAAAAGCTGAGGAACACACACACACACACACACACACACACACACACACACACACACACAGACGCGGAGAGGGGCGAGGGAGAGCGAGAGAATGAAAGAGAGAGAGCGAGAGAGGAGGGGGAGAGCGAGAAAGAGAGCGAGAGGAGGGGAGAGAGAATGAGAGAGAGCGAGAGAGAGCGAGAGGAGGGGAGAGAGTGAGAGAGCGAGAGAGAGAGCGAGAGAGGAGGGGGAGAGAGAATGAGAGAGACAGAGAGCGAGAGGAGGGGGAGAGAGAGAGAGAGAGGAGGGGGAGAGAGCGAGAGAGCGAGAGAGCGAGAGAGAGAGAGAGAGAGAGAGAGAGAGAGAGAGAGAGAGAGAGAGAGAGAGAGAGAGAGAGAGAGAGAGAGAGAGAGAGAGAGGGGAGGGGGAGAGAGCGAGAGAGAGGAGGGGGAGAGAGAGAGGGGAGGGGGAGAGAGAGAGAGAGAGGAGGGGGAGAGAGCGAGAGAGCGAGAGAGAGGCGGGGGAGAGAGAGAGGGGAGGGGGAGAGAGAGAGAGAGAGGAGGGGGAGAGAGAGTGAGAGAGAGAGCGAGGAGGGGGAGAGAGAGAGAGAGAGAGGACTGAGAGTGAGGGAAAAGCAGAGATTGTGGACGTCACATATAAAGACTAGATGACAGTAAAGACAGTAGAAACGGCTCCACGCGTCCCAACAGAACCGCAGAGAGAAGGTGCAGAAGTTTGAAAATGTAGTCACGCAGTAACGAGAAACACTGTTGTTATTGAAACCTGCATTGATCACCCTGCTCCAATCAATGTGATGAACTTCGAATACCACACACACACACACACTCACACACACAATACACCACCCCCCCTTACACGCCTGCTGACCAAATTCTGTCCCGTTAAGCTTGCTGTCTGGTCAAGGATAAGTAACGCTTATTAGGCTGCAACGCAATCTTTACCTTTTGTTATTTGGTACTGGTAAAGTCAGTGTATGTCTAATATATATATATGTGTGTGTGTGTGTGTGTGTGTGTGTGTGTGTGTGTGTGTGTGTGTGTGTGTGTATGTATATAGATAGATAGATAGATAGATAGATAGATAGATAGATAGATAGATAGATAGATAGATAGATAGATAGATAGATAGATAGATAGATAGATAGATAGATAGATAGATAGATAGATAGATAGATAGATAGATCTATAGATATATAGATATTGTAACGTGCATGGATAAGTAGACACGTTGGTCCTTGGCTAACGGGTCGGACCTTTTAGTCGACTGGTTAACGTTGTCGCTTGCGGAGTGGGAGACACGGGTTCGCGTCCCGGCTGTGGCGACGGTCTCCCAGACTGCCCCCCGGAATTCGCTGCAATTTATTTATATATATTTTCCAATGCAGATGAGACACTGCACTTTGCGCTTGTTGGAGAGCTTTATCCCCGCTGGAGGAGGAGAAGTGATGGCGGCGGGGGCGAGGGTCGTCTTAGAGAAACGAGTTCCTCTTGAATAATGCAACAGCGATACTGGACAATATGACCACCATGATCTCCCACGAAACAGAAACATAATAATAATAATAATAATAATAATAATAATAATAATAATAATATTGCATGCAGGCTGTTCTGCTCTGAGCAACAAGTCGTGTGAAATGCCAGTTAGACCAAAGCAGAGGGGAAATATGCGTGAAATATGTTTTGGATCAATAAAGCACGGTTCAAATAGCCCCGTGCCCTCTTTCTTGCATCATCTCTCAGTCATGCTCTCTTACCCATTACATTGTTTTCTTCCTCTCTCGCCATCCATTGGTGAGACAAATAAAAAAACAATGAAAAAAAAGAAACTTACAATGTGTGCCAAGAAAGTGCACAGGAGAAAAATCACAAGATTGATTTTCAACGATAAATTCCAGGAGTTTCCCCGCTAACTGTCTGGTCACTGCAGCTAAAACTGCCCGAAAGTAAAATTATTATTATTGTTATTATTATTATTATTGTTATTTTTCTATCAGTCTACTCATGCAGACTATTTCACGTCTCCAAACTGACTCAACTTCGACGTTAATTTGTTAATTGACTTGCAAATGCAACTTTATAATACCGCAGCATGTGCCAAACAGATGTCAATGGACATCTGTCCTGACCCATTCGGATCAGTCCTAATCACAGGGGAGGAAAAACGAAAAACTTGACGTTTATGATGGACATGTTTCAAAAGGCAGCACAACACCTTGACACTAATGGGCAAGACGGGCTCACACATTGACAGAGAATTGAGAGTATCGGTAGTTTTCAACAGGCAGCATCGGGATAACAGCTTGTCACCGTCAGCATCAAGCTCTTATCACGGCACTGCGTAATGCTTTGTTTCGACAACAAATACAACAGAGAATAAAAGCCACATTTTGCAGAGCAGCAGAAACCCAGTAGGGCGCGCGGAGACACGTTGTGTAGTTGAACCCGCAGCTCCAGCAGGACGCGTCACAGCTAAGTTTACTGGATGGTTTCGGTGCGCGTTGACGGAGCAGCCTCGCGTCACGAGGAGGCGACCATAAACACACACACACGCACGCATATCACGCAAACACACGCATATCACGCAAACACACGCATCAGAGACAAGGTCAACAGGGTTTTACAAGCGAAGCGTGAAAAGGAAAAATGTGGCTCGTGGTTAAAAGCACACAACAACAGTTGGTAATCGAGACAATATGAATCATCAAGATGGCACGGTT
>JAJHIY020000218.1:0-2500 GCA_022114975.2 Lampris megalopsis | reverse complement strand
GAGCTGATCTAAAGTTTCCTGAAATCTGTCCTGTTTATACGCGACTTCTATGTCTTGTGTTTTTGTAAAAAAAACAAAAAAACAAAACCTGTATTGCGAGCTACGCGCTCTTCCCCGCTTTGGACATGTCGAAAGAGGCTACAGTAGGAGCTGATCTGAAGCTTCCAGAAACCTGCTCTGTTTATATGCGACAGAATACAGATCCCATGAAGGAGACAAGTTGTCCTGTCTTTCCTACACAACGCAATGAAAAAGTAGACCGGTCGCACGAGGACTTTGAGAAAATGTCTTCCGGGAAGCCCCGCGAGGTAAACACGGAGCTGTTCCACCCCTCCCCATACAGATGTTGGAGGGGGAGGGGGGGGCGGCAAGCCTCGCGAGGGGAGCCGTGGAAGAGCAACTGGGATAGACGGTCCGGCTGAGCACCGCCGAGCACGCTGTCGAGCTGTGCAACGGAGAGGACGACTACGCGGTAGAGCCCCTCCCACTCCGCACGCCACTAACAACATTAAATAAAGGACATCGATCCGCCAGACCGGAGGAACCGACCGCCCGAACGCCGGCAAAGCCGGCCGGCGGACACCCTCCGAAGGCGTGTTAAGTTGGCCCATCGACCAGGACACAAACACGCAACAAATCCAGTCCGGGGTGTGGTGTAAGCAGCCCTACTGTAAGCAGCCCTGCCAGAGAAATCACCTAACCCTAACCCTAAACGTACGGCAGACGCATCCCCTGGCTCTGACATTGACAACTGAGAGGCTTCTGAAAACCTGGCCACGCCCATCAGTAAAAACCACTACAGCAAGTGACGACATATGTACCTTCAAAGTGCTGTACTACTGGGTGCTGTTCAAAAGGGATCTATCCCGTTTACTCTCTATACTTCATATATCATCATATTATTGAAAAGTGCAAGACTTTAGGGACAACAGCAACTCAAGTCGCCAACACTCTGTTGACTCAATAACTGCAGAGATCCAAACTTCTCCTGGCATTAACATCGGCACAAAAACTGTGCGCCGGGAGCTTCGTGGAATATGGGTTTCTATGGATTCAGAATGAGATGTCAGAAAAGCTCCTGTAGGTGTAATGGTCAGTTATCTCAATACTTTTGGACATATATTGTGCGTGTGTGTGTGTCTGTGATACCTAACATAAACACGCCTGTATTACTAGAATTGATAGTTCACGCCACAAAAGTGAGGGGCAAACATAGAAAAGCGTGCAACCCAGCCACTGAGGATGCACAAGCCAGTGCACTCTTAGTGCAGGTCCCAAGCCCGGACAAATGGGGAGGGTTACGTCAGGAAGGGCATCCGGCGTCAAATCTTTGCCAAATCAAATATGCGGATCATAAATAAGATTTCCATACCGGATCGGTCGAGGCCCGGGTTACCGACGACCGCCATCGGTACTGTTAACCAGCAGAGTGCCGGTGGAAACTAGGCTACTGTTGGGCGAAGGAAAAGGAGAGGGGGAAGGCATGTCCAGAGGCAGCTAGAGAGGAGGAAGGGTAGGCGTGTGGAGATGAGAGTCAGTCGGAACTTTGAATGTTGGCACTATGGCTAGTAAAGGGAGAGAGCTGGCTGACGTGATGGAAAGAAGAAAGGTGACAAGAGACAAGGTGGAAGGGGAGTAAGGCCAGGAGTATCGCAGGTGGGTTCAAACTCTTCTACCATGGTGCGAATGGGAGGAGAAATGGGGTAGGGGTCATTCTGAAGGAAGAGTATGTCAAGAGCGTGCTGGAGGTGAAGACAGTGTCAGACAGAGTGAGGATTATGAAGCTGGAAATCGAAGGTGTATTGCTGACGGTTATCGGCGCATATGCCCCGCAAGTCGGGTGTAAGATGGACGAAAAAGAAGAATTCTGGAGTTGACTTGGACGACGTGGTGGAAAGGGTACCCAAGGAGGAGGGAGTGGTGATTGGAGCGGACTTCGATGGACATGTTGCTGAAGGGAACAGAGGTGATGAGGAGTTGATGGTAAGGTATGGAATCGAGGAGAGAAATGTGGAAGGACAGATGGTGGTCGATTTTGCGAAAAGGATGGAAATGGCTGAGGTGAATACATATTTCAAGAAGAGGGAGGAGCACAGGGTGACGACGTATAAGAGTGGAGGAAAGTGCACACAGGTGGACTATATCTTGTGTAGAAGGCGCGATCTAAAAGGGATTGGATACTGCAAGGTGGTGACAGGGGAGAACGTAGCTAGGCAGCATCGGATGGTGGTCTGTAAGATGACTTTGAAGACCAACATGAGGAAGCGAGTGAAGACACAGCCGAAGATCAAATGGTGGAAGTTGAAGAAGGAAGACTGTTGTGTGGAGTTCAGGCAGGAGTTAACACAGGCACTGAGTGGTAGTGAAGAGTTGCCAGATGGCTGGGCAAGCGCTGCAGAAATAGTGAGGAAGACAGCTAGGAAGGTACTTGGTGTGTCATCGGGACAGAGGAAGGAAGACAAGGAGACTTGGCGGTGGTGGTGGTGGTGGTGGAAGGAGG
>JAJHIY020000221.1:0-24370 GCA_022114975.2 Lampris megalopsis | reverse complement strand
CACGACACGACGATGTTAGCGTGCCGGGGTATCGCCGTTATCCGGCAAATGAAAATGAATAGGAAAATTTGCTTTCATTCAACTTTTTAGAAATGTTTTTTCTTTTTTCACCAAACAAGACCCCCCCCCCCCAATGCTGTGTGCGCACACACACACACACACACACACACAGCTGCAGTAAAGGGATTTCAGCGGTTGAATGTACAAGATGTGGCCAAATTTAGCCATGCTTCTTTCCTCTCATCTTTACCTACTGCAGGACCCCCCCCCCCACACACACACACACGGTGGGTTTGTGATATAATCACCAGAGTCATGCCCAAGCATCCTCAGATAAGGGGAGCGGATTAGAAGAGGTTCATCGAGGAGACGACGAACCCGAGTCTAGATTTGTGTTTTTATTCGCTGGGGGAAAAGCAGATAAAACTGAAATGCAAGGTCAGCGTTGTACCTCAGGCCAGCGTGGTAGTCCTGCGGCTGGAAAGACCACCGGTGCAACTTAAGGGTCTCTGGTTCGGTCCATCGGCAGCCGTGCCCGGGGGAGGAGCGCTGCCCTGAACCTTAGCTGCTGGGGTTTTATCGATTACCCCCCGGCCCATAGCGTTTGCTAAAAATATGTCCAACATGACAGCAGCAGATGCTCTGCTTTGTGAAGAGAGGATATTCATATTTTGAATTTGTACTTGGACATATACTTCAGAGTTTGACATCTAACCTTATATAATTAGCTTTTTCGTAATTTACACTTCCGCTGCTCTTCTCTTCTCTTGCCGTGTATATGCGTAAATGTATTGTGTAACCCAGTGCAAGCTGAATTCAGTGTGCGCGCTCATACTCCGCCGACAAAACCTGAACACGAAAACAAACAAAAAACCAGAGGAAATGATGGAGAAAAACCACGAAAGGGCGCAGCCAGCAGCGCCTTCTGTGGGTTTTTCCAGCACACTTAGTAAACGCCGAGAGCCAGCTCCGTCTCGCCCTCCATTCATCGTCTCTCCAGCCAACAACAGGTCCAGCAAACAACCTAGCGCCGCGTGAACAATGGTCGCTCTTCACGGAGCGAGCGCGCCGGAACCGAAGTGCTGAGTCTGTGTAAGGGACCAACGAAAACAATCCGATTCCCCCGGCGACAAAGACGGAGCGTGTGTGAGCCGGGGGGACCTTTCGCCGGAGGTTCCCCTCAGAGCGGCTGAAGCCGTTTCGCGGTGCCGCCGGACAGTCGGCCATCGTGGTTTTTCCATCTGACCATGAGTGTAAAGAACACGGCGAGCATATAGCACCATGGTTGGGTCTCAAAGTGTACAAATCTAACATCCCCTCGTGGGTGTCGCTAGGAAGTTGGGGTATCGGTGCTGCTATTGATACTTGTGCTGATGATGGCGATACCAGTGCTGATACCGGTGCCTCTTATGGATATTGGTGCTTGACGATACCACTTAATGCCCCCTTTATTTTATCATCGGGGGAAGTAATATTTGTCATTTCTGGTAACCGCCAAATATCAACAAAAATTGATTGTTTTTATTGTTGATCTTCTTCTTTCGGTTTGTTCCCTGTTCCTCAGGGGTCACCACAGCAGATTTTATAGTTTCCATTGGTACCCCATGAGGGCACAGCACCAATGGCGGCCGTTGTTAACCCGGGCCTCGGCCGATCTGGTATGGTCTTGTCAATCCGCGTAATGATTTTTCTCCCCAAGTGTATCCGGCCAGTTACCCCACTCTTCCGAGCCGTCGCTGCTCCACCCCCTCTGCTGATCCGGGGAGGGCTGCAGACTACCACATGCCTCCTCTGATACATGCGGAGTCGCCAGCCACTTCTTTTCACCTGACAAGTGAGGAGTTTCGCCAGGGGGACGTAGCACGTGGGAGGATCACGCTACTCCCCCCCCCCTGGTTCCCCCTCCCCCCCAAACAGGCGCCCTGACCGACCGCCGCCTTGACGCGAACCCGTGTCTCCCGCACCACGGGCGACTACATTAACCAGTCAACTAAAGGGTCCGACCTGTTAGCCAACCGGCTAGCGAGTCTACTCATTCATGGTCGTTACACTACCCCCCTCGTTTGGGAAGCGTGTCCCCGCGCTTCAGCATACCAAATCCCTCTCGCCTCTGGACCCACACGCTTCCGATGGCCTCACGGTCTCACCGTCCCACTTCTGGCACCAATGTAGCGAATTCGGGGGGCAGCCGGGGGCTCTAACCATTCATTCGTTTATTAATTTGTTCATTATCCAAGCCGTTTATCCCAACCGGAGTCGCGGGATGCTGGAACCTATCCCAGCAGTCACTGTGTGGCACCCCGGACAGGCCGCCAGTCCATCACAGGGCCGACACACACATTCACACCTGGGATAGTTTCGTATGGCCGATTCACCTGACCTACATGGCTTTGGACTGTGGGAGGAAACCCACGCAGACAACATGCAAACTCCACACGGAGGACGACCCGGGACATCCCCAAAGGTTGGACTACCCCGGGGCTCGAACCCAGGACCTTCTTGCTGTGAGGCGACCGCGCTATCCACTGCGCCACCGTGCCGCCATGCTCATCAGACATCAACACTACTGACAAAACACTGATGTATGACGCGCAAGGTGCACTTTGGCCTCTGTATCAGACGCGGCAGGGTAACGATAACGACTTCCGTATCTGGTTAACCGCTAGCTAACCTGAGCCCTAACGCTAACCTAACATTAACCCTAACCTTACCACCAACTTTATGTCAGTAATATTGAATTGTTGTTAACACTGCATGCCTTCTCCTTAGCAGCCGGAATAATTTTTTGAGCCGCAGTAATTTACTTCCCAACACTAATGTCTCCTGTCGCGAGCCGTCACGTCGTCACCCCTCTGACAAAGTTGCCGAAGTCACAGATAATTCATCTGAATCTAAATTGCGGCTTTCCGCCGCGCCGCGCCGCGCCGCGCTCCCCGCTCGCGGGAGTTTGTTGTGACAGACCCGGACGCCGCTCATCTCCGAGCGCGAGTCCCGTCGTCCCCGACGACAAAGATATCATGCGGTGCGTCTTTAAACACGGCACTGACACGTGGCACTTATCCACTCACGCGGCGGGAACGGGACGGCGTTGCTAGGTTTGACATCTCCTTCATTTCCCATGATGCACATGCAAGGGGTCGCCTCCGCAAGATAAATAGTGCGAGTTTTTTTGTGAAGAATTTTGGGGCGGGGGTTCAGAGAGTAATGAGGTGGGGAGTAAGGAGGCAACAAAAGCTGCCAAAGAGCCCTTTGTGTGTTACTAAAATGAAACATTTTCTCTATTGTGCGACAATGAGTCACTCATGAAGGCTGGGAAGTCGTACGAAGGGTGCCACTTATTTAATACCGATTTCACTGCGATTTGCATCTGAAACAATGAGCCGGTGCCATTTGCTGTTCGTCGTGGAGACCGAGGGCAGAAAGAGAGAGACGGAGAGAGAGGAGAGAGGTGGAAGGAGCGGGAAATGGGAACGGGAGGTGTGCAAGGACAAGGGGGGAAGAGAGCAGGGCAGAGGAGGTGAGAGGAAGGGAAATGTCAAGGGGAGGACAAAGGTGAGCGAGAGCGTCGGGAGGTGCGAGCGATGACGGTAGCAGAAGGGGGAAAGGGGAAAAGCTAAGGGGGGGGTCACAGAGGAGGGGTGAGGTGCGTACACCCATGAAGGCAGGTGACGCAGAAGGAGGAGGAGGAAAAGAGGAGGTGTGCAGGTGCACGGGGGACACAAAACGGTAGCACGGAGGCAAGCGGGAGTGCGAGGAAGCCGGAAAGGGGAGGGCGGCAGGCGGGTGGAGGGCGGCAGGCGGGTGGAGGGCGGGAGGTGGGTGTGGGTCAGGGGATAGATGGGAATCGGGGAGGAGAAAGGTAGAGGGCTCTGTCTGTCTGTCTCTTTCTGTGGTTCTGTATTGGTCTCCATCAAATCACTTTCTGTCTCCAGCTCACTGGGGGGCTTTCTGTCTGTCCAAAATCTGTACGTGTGTTGCAGGTTTGTGCGTGTTGGACAGAGAAATCTTGTGTAAACGTAGGAAAGAGACGTGTGTTAGTGTGCATATGAGAGGCCGTCTCGGCCATAATTCTCAGCTACACTCTCTCACACACTATCAAACTGTCTTTCACACACTACCAAACTGTGAAAGGGTTTTATAGTGCGTGAGAGAGAGAGAGTGTGTGTGTGTGTGTGAACGGTGTGATGTGAGTCTCCCCTGTGTGCATGTGTAGTCTTTCCTCCTGTCACATCTACATGGTGACGGATGTCACGTGGCTCAGGTGCCGGGCGGTTCCGGTGGCATCTGGACGCTGCCTGGCCCCCTTCTCGTCATGTTCTTCATATATCTTACATTTCCATTATAATTCTGTTATCCTCTCTCAGTGTTGTGTTGTGTAGTGTTGTGTAAATTGTGTACACACAACATCCACTGCCCGTCTGTCCGTCTTGGGAGAGCGATCCATCCCTCTGTCGCTCTCCCTGAGGTTTCTTCCTATATTGACTTGACTCGACTCATGCACGTTTACATACAGTGCTCAGCCAGAACATGAAAACCAGTGACAGGTCAGTGGACAACACGACTGTCTCGTTACGGTGGCGCCTGTCGAGGGCCGGGGTGTCTCAGGCAGCAGGCGAACAGTCAGTTCTTGAAGTTGAGTTGATGTGCCGGAAGCAGGAAAAATGGCCGTACGTAAGGACCTGAGCGACTCTGACAAGGGCCTCGTTGTGGCGGCTAGACGACTGGTCAGAGCGTCTCCAAAACGGCAGGTCTTGCGGGGCGTTCCCGCTATGCCGTGGTCAGTACCGACCAAAAGTGGTCCCAAGGAAGGACAACCGGCGACATGGTGATGGGCGCCCATGGTGGGCACGGGGATCGAAGGCTAGCCCGTCTGGTCCGGTGCTACGGAAGAGCTGCTGTAGCTCAGATTGCTGAAGAAGTGAATGCTGGCTGCCGTGGTGGAGCCAGAGCGGGGGCATGGGGGCAGTCGCCCCAGGGCCCACAAGGTCGGGGGGGGGGCCCCGTTTGAAGCTCTGTTGCCGAGTTTACGAGCGTCCGTGAACGCACCGGGTCCCGGGACTCCGACGCATTCAGTGACACACTCGTAAAGTCGGCTAATGATAAAAAACACAGTGCAGTACGGGGCCCCTATACATAGATATTAAGGGCCCCTATAAAGGCTATAGCCTTTTTTACGACTATTCATGAATGCGTCGGAGCCGTGATCCAGCTGTGATTGGTTGTGAGGCAGAACTGCGTCACACTGCCAGAAGGGGGGGTGAGTAAGCAACACTTTTGTTGTTGTTCTTCAGAACAAGCTTCTGAACAGGTTTGTCTGACAAAAGTGGCTTTTCTATTCTTTCTTAGACATGTAGGCTGCTTGGCTCAACAAGTGACCATTTGTGTTGTTTGCTGGATGGGATGAGATGCCCGCTAGTTTACAGTTTTTGAATTTTAAAATGACTGTCGCAAGGGCTCGTCGAGAAGCTCCGCCCCCTTTGTGCTGAGACCCAGGCTCCGCCCCTGGCTGGCTGTGACAGACAGATGTCAGGACACGAGGGGCACTTTCGGAAAAAAAAAAAGAAGAAGATTGAATTACTACACAAAGTGTGGCGAAGCAGCGTTTTGTTTTTGCTGGAATAGACTCCCCCAACCAATAAGAGAGGCAACGCCCATAGGTAGTTTTAAGAATCAGCTCAAGACCCATTTTTATGCTCTTGCTTTTAATTCATTCCACTTTTTTTATTTATTTTACTCTTATTTTTTTTTCATCTTGTACTGTGGTTTTATTTCTTGCCTTGTTTTATGTTTTTTGCCTAGGTCTGAGTTTTATTACTTTTAACTTGTTTAATCTGTCTCGTTGAGGAGTTTTATTGTTTCCCCTGTTTTTAATGTAAAGCACTTTGAGCTGCATTTAATGTATGAAAGGTGCTACACAACTAAAGTTTATTACTATTATTATTATTATTACTGTTATAGAAGCTTAACCACAGTTAAGAGAAAGGTTTCCATAAATCAGGGGTCCCCAATAGGCGGCCCGCGGGCCACGTCCGGCCCGTGACGGGTTGATTTATGGTCTGCGAGAATTTTTGGAGAAATGCCAGAAGGAAGAATTTTTTTTATTTCCCTACCAAAAAAAAATTTTTTTAATTTCTTAGTAAAAGTAAGACTAGTAATATATCGAAAAATAGATGAAAAATCTCTGTTTAAATTATAATACCTGCAACGTATCGACACCAAAACAAACTAACGAACAACCTGCTGCTGGAGGTTGAGTGGCCCGTGGTTTTAAAAGTGGCCCTAAAAGTGGCCCGCTATGAAAATAATTGGGGACCCCTACCATAAATGTATAGAAAATATGTGCGATCTGTATTAATCTCCTGAGTAAGTCAGTATTTTTAGTTGCAAGACAAAACCAAACTCCACTTACCTGCTCACACACTGAATTACTCCTGGTTGAGTCAGGGGCAAAGGAACCAAAATAGTTATAGCAGGGAGATAAAATGTGTTCAGCGAGGCTTGAAAATGGAAACCAATTAAAAAAAAAAAAATTTAAGTACAATATACAAATGAAAAAGTCAGTGTTCAGCTTCCCTCGGCTCCCCCCTCATCAGAACACGTTGTAGAAACGCATCGCGGGTTGAGGAATTTTAACTGCACATCGACGCTTTTTGCGTAAAACTGGTAGCACTGTTAGCAGGGCTGAGACGACGTCAACGTCTCAAAACCTCCAAATATAGTAGGTAAACTTAAACCCAAGACCACAACAGAAGGGCCTTGACGCGGTGCGTGCTTCCCAGATCTGGTTCATCAAGAGAAGTGTTACCGTATCCGCCCAAGTAATGAAGACCGAAGTGACCTTTTCAGTTTCTTTTGCACATTTAAAATGATTTAAAATTGACGGATGCTCTCAGGTGCTACGCTAAAAGGCAGGTGCTCCGGCGTGGTATTGGGCCAAGACACCCACCCAATCCAAAATGGAAAACAAAATGCTTATAACAAGTCGAAGGCAATACATACATACATACATACAGCTTAAACCCTGGATCATGTTAGTGAGTTTGCTGACATCTACAGGCTAAAAACCGTGCAAAACGTTAGAAACAGGGCAGGCTGGTCTTGGTGTAAGCATAGCAGGATAAACATAGCTGCAGCTGATGACACCAATAATGGCTCTGTTTGATTTAGGTGTTCCAAAGAGCCAGCACCCATTACTCTTTAAAGCAGAAATTGTGTCCTATCTCGTTAGCAAGTCGGTATTTCACCCGTTTGAAACGTGATGATGATGATGATGTGGCGGCTCTGCCAGACTAGACAGTCAATACTGCAGCAGCGCAACGTTTCGGTATAGTTCACTGCAGGTGGCAAAGAGAAATAAGACCTGTTGCAACTGGTTTTCTAGGATTACAAACAAGGTGCCGCAGACATGGGTGCTCGTGTGCTGTCAGCTCAGCAGTAAAAGTGGCCTCCTCAGACCAACGCTAACACGAACGGTCCAATGCGTCGCAAACGTCGTCAAACCCTATGGCAACAGTGTGCTTCAGTGATGTTGATTTTCAGAGGCGTCACCACATCAGCATCACGTTTTTTTGTTTCTCCTGCTGGGGTTGTCTCCAACACATGCGTGTCCGTCACTGCCCCGGTGTTTGCCCTACCTGGTACGCTTTTACCGCTGGTTTGATGGAGAACGTGTCCAACCGTGGTAAAGGTGCCGGTATTATGTAACCTGGCTCCATTGTCCAGATGATAAAATAAATATTTATCAGTGGAGAGAAGTCGCAGGTTTCAACTTTAACCATGATGCGTGCACACACCCACCCACACACACAGACACACACACACACAGACACACACACAACACAGAGTTGTTAAGTAGCCTGTAGCATTGAGTGTGTTGGAGCATGTTGGGGGATTTCTTGTCAACTCGCACACATTTTTTCCCCGCCGAGCCTTTGATCTCCTCCTGTTTGTCTACATAGGTGTGTGTTTGATAGTTTGCGCATGCATGTTTTTACATCGGCGTATCCCTCAACAGGTGTGCTCTTCATAAAAATCAATCCCTCGCTGGAAAGCGTCCAGACAAGGCAAACAGAAAGGCTATGAAAAGAGAGGAAAAACAGATTAATGGGAAAGAACGGGTATTAGAGGTAAGGAGGTGTTCTGATCCTTGGGGGGGGGGGGGGAGCTGCAGCCAACAAAGAGCTGGCCGAGTAAGCAGATATCCATACCCTTGTACTCACGACATGCTGCTGATACGTGTACGTTTTGTCTCCCCTTCCCTTCCGCGCCGTATTCTGCACAATATGACGTGTGCGACGTTGCCTGATCAAGTAAAACAAGAGTTAAGAGTGTAATCGAACGACATACCCTGCTACCTTTTTGCTTTTTCATTTTTTAAACGTCCGTCCTTGGGCCAGTGCTCTTATACATTTGAGTCCTGACAGCTGCATCCAGGCTGTACCTGCATCCTGAGTCTGACACTGGCCATTTACGGCTTCCTTATGATTTTAATCACTCTGAGGACACGGACAGAGAACCGCACAGCACGCGTGGCGTTAATCCTTACCGGGCTGAGCCTTGATCATGCCCTCTGATGACACAAATTCTGCAGAAGTTCATATTCGACGACGTTATAAAAACTACTTTCATCATATTATTTTGATTCTTCATAAAGGTTTATGAATATATTTTTGGACAATGGCACAATGCTTGTTCTCAATGTACCATTGAGAACAAGTTAATATAAATATAGTTTTTAGTTTTTGATTCATGAAGGTCCTGGGACCTTCATCGTGAGGGTGCTCCAGTTAGTGCAGGAAGTCCAAAGCTGAGATATGTGCACAAATTAGGCAGCGGTAATAATGTCAATATTGGACTATCATTTTAACAGTAGTATTGAGAATTAACCAGTACCTGATTTCAATATTCACGGAAGCACTTATTATAAGCATAAAGATTCGATTTCTAATGTGTTGGCTAGAATAACCACCGTAGCGCCCTCATTTGGACGTTCTCTGGCAGTGACGTCCCCTCTGGTTTAAGGTGGCTCAAGCCCTGATCAGCACAGCGGTGAATGGTAGATTTTGGCTCATAAATATAGATCACCGCAGTACCGCATCACAATTCACTGCTGAGTTCAATAATCAATACATTGACCACTCATAGGTGAACCGAATAATGTTGATCATCTCCAGACAAGGGCACATGTCAAGGTCTGGGTAGATTAGGTGGTAAGTAAAAATTCATTTCTCATAGTCGGCATGTTGGATGCAGGAGAAATGGGCAGGAGTAAAGACCTGAGCGACTTTGACGAGGGCCAAACTGTTATGGCCAGACGACTGAGTCAGAGCATCTCTGAAATGGCAGCACTTGTGGGGTGCTCCCGGTCAGCAGTGGTGAGTACCTACCAACAGGGGTCTGTGGAGGGACAAACCACAAACCCGCGACAGGGTGTTGGGCGCCCAAGGCTCGTCAATGCACGAGGACAACGAAGGCTGTCCCATCTGGTCTGGCCCGGCAGAAAGTCTACTGTGGCACAAGTCACAGAAAATGTCAGAGTGCAGATTCAGAGAGCACATGATGACCCCCACGTTGAAACCACCTACAATGGACACATGAAGATCAGAACTGGACCTTGGAGCAGTGGAAGAAGGTCGCCCGGTCCGATGAGTCCCATTTTCTTTTAGATCATGTGGATGGCCGCGTGATGGCACCACTGTAGGAAGGCGACAAGCCGGTGGAGGGAGCGTGATGCTCTGGGCAGTGGTCTGCTGGGAAACCCTGGATCTGGCCATTCATGTGGACATCGGTTTGACATGTGCCACCTACCTAAACGTCGCTGCAGACCAGGTACACCCCTTCATGGCAGTGGTATTCCCTGATGGCAGTGGCCTCTTTCAACAGGATAATGCACCCTGCCACACTGCACACATAGTTTGGGACTGGTTTGAGGAACGTGATGAAGTGTTCAAGGTGTTGCCCTGGCCTCCAGTTTCTCCAGATCTCAGTCCGATTAAACACCTGTGGGATGTGCTGGACCGGCATGTCTGATCCACAACGGCTCCACCTCGCAGGTTACGGGACTTGAAGGATCTGCCGCTAACGTTTTGGTGCCAGATACCACAGGACACCTTCAGGGGTCTTGTGGAGTCCATGCCTTGGTGGATTGGCTCAGCTTTGACGGCACACGGAGGACCAACAGCATATTAGGCAGGTGGTCAGAATGTTTTGGCTCATCAGTGCCTGTAAATATATTTAAAATGTACAGGTGTTAGTCAGGTACTCTGGATTTAAGAGAGAGAGAGAGAGAGAGAGTAGGCGGTGTGAAAGTGACTTTAGTGTCTGAATAGATTAAAATGTTCAGAGTGCCATTTGCTGGAATGTATTCAGATCACAAAACACAAGGATTGCAGAAAAAGCCCCTCACATTGTAAGGGATATTTATGAGTGTTGTTGTTTTTTTGTGTAATATTTTGAAAATTGTACCTTTTACAATGCACTTCAGTTGACAGTGGTAATATTCTCTCTGGTTCATTGTAAGGGCCGGAGACCAGCTCTGGTCAAGTTATTTGACAGTCATATTAACCTTAATCTTTCCCTCCGCAAGTGGTCGGGTGGTTCAGCCTTTGCACAGCACACAACAATACAGCGAAAGTGTCGCACAATCCATACGTATATAGTCAAACCCTATACGTGATCCCCGCTTTACTGTAGCACGTATTTCTATACAGATGTAATTCCCGGCCATCATGACACCATTATGCCGGCTGTCAGACGAGGAGGCGCTAGAAGGAAGGGCGCCGCCGAGAAACTAATGGACGCAACCTCCAGTATATGAGGCCTTGTTAAGTCTTGTTGTAATACTTCGCCGCCTCTATTCTCCAAATAACCCTTTTCTCTTGTATGTTCGAGCACATAAAAGACGCTGTTCTCTTCTCAAGGATGGTGACGGAGATGAAAAGTGGTCCTCCACCTTCCATTAGGGATTACCTCCTCTCATTCTCTCCCTGAAAACAGTCAAGCAAAAAAAAAAAAAAACCCTAAATGATTAGTCCCAAGCCTTGTGTTGTAAGCTGCTGAGTCTGTCTCAGCTTCAGTATGAGTGTTATAATGAGACCATTTGTACAATTAAAGTAAATGCGTAGGCCACACACAGTTGCACACACATGCACGCACGGCGTAAACATACACCAAGCGAGAGCCACCACGCGCCCGACAGCCCCGCTTCACAGTCACCGTCAGAATTTCTCCCGCTCTGCAACAGAAGTGACTGTACTTTCCAGTGTGTCTCTGGGATCTGGTAAGGTTACTGGGCGGCACCGTTGCCCAGCGGTCAGCACCGTCGCCTCACAGCAAGAAGGTCCTGGGTTCGAGCCCCAGGCCGTCCCGGGTCCTTTCTGTGCGGAGTTTGCATGTTCTCCTCAAGTCTGTATGGGGTTCCTCCGGGTGCTCCGGTTTCCTCCCACCATCAAAAAGACATGCATGTTAGGGTTAACACTCCTGCCTGTGCCCCTGAGCAAGGCAATGGAAAAGAGAACCGGAGTCGGTCCCCGGGCGCTGCAGCTACCCCTGTACAATAGGATGGGTTATATGCAGAGAACACGTTCACTGTAAGAGTTCATATCCCCTCTGCACACTTTCTCTGCCAGAGCCCCACCGCTTGCACCTTCCGGATGCTTCCGATGCCAGCGATGCAGATGTGCTGACAGCAATAAGTAGGCCCACCATACAGATACAGATAGTGTTGCACTTGGGTGTCTGGGCCACCACACAGGGAAACTACACATGTGTTAGAATTGTGTAAATACTGTGTAAATTACAAACAAGCGGTATTTTACTGTAGAGGTAGCGAAAAGTTGAGTACATAAGAACCATACCAGAAAAAACGCACACACACACACACATCCATCCAGACCTCGGTGCAAACCCGCCGTCTCACAGCAGACTGATGGGAGACGAGGCCTCGGCGTTAGCCAGCGTTCCTCCTTCAGGGCTCGCTGCCATAGTGAGAGGCTGTGCATTTGTTTGATGGGGAGACTCGAAGCCAGGGTGGGTGTTTGCTCAGTAGTCCAACCTAATCCAACTTCATCAGCAAGGACACCAGCTAAAGGCCTTTGTTCACAAAAGTGCACGCAAAAATACGCACACACACACACACGTGCAACCACACACACACTCGAGCAAAGAAAGAGCCAATGACTAAAGAAAAAAAGTTTGGCCAGGTCATGATATGGGCCCCGTGTGACTGCCAAGAGCTAATTAGTAAATAGATATGTTGGCTGCACATAGTGCCCTCCCTAACGTCACCATGGGGAAACGCTCAAGAGACAGGAAACAGGAACTCAATTAGAAAATTTCACTTTCATGCAGCAACTTTTTAATAATAATTTCGAGGTTGTGGCCAAATTTGACATGATTCCAGAGGGGATCTGTGACTCTATCATCACCGCTATTCTGGCTTATTATGCTTTCATATAAGCATTTCCTTTATGTCTGCATGCTTATGGTGTGTGAGTCCACATCTGGGGCGAGGGGGTTTGGGCTGATAGATGAATAAAATTGTATAACGATTGAATAATAAATTCACACAATAGTTTAAATACATTTTGGAGTTATTTGACCTAGTGTCAATGTACATGTATAAAAAAGTAGACCAGTGTGTTTAAAACGTTTATTTGGGAAGGGACAGTGTACATTAATAAACATTCAAAACAAATGTAAACGTACCCCGAGTTGGCTAAGAGGCTAGTTTCCATCGGCAGTCCCTTTGCCTGATGTTGTTGGGCATCCTAGGATAAAGAAAATAGTACAAAAAGTAAACACACAACATAGTTAATATATAAGAACAACAAGAGCAAACAAACAAGAAACTATATACAGAATATGTAAATAATGTTGAAAAACAATATAGAAAATATATATATAAAAAAGCAGACATACAACACAGCTAATGTACAATACGGTTAAACAACATGTTAAAGGTGTGCGCAAATAGCAACAATGTTGACTTTGTTGGTTCTTCATAAGTCATTTCTTTCTTTGGTCTGGCGGTTTCCTCGCCTGGCCTTGACTGTGGCGTTTTTGGTGTCGTCGTGTGGGGTGCAGGGAGGTGTGTCGGGGGTGTCTGGCTGGGAGAGCTAGCATTGGGTTGGCTGAGTGAGTCCGGTACGCTGCGTCCGGTGGGCCCGAGGACCATGACGCTGCCCGGAGCTGCGCCCGAAGAGGATACACTGAGGGCGGTCTGACAGGACGCGGAAACGGGGCAGGCTAAGCTAACTGCTAGCTCATGCAGACTGGCACTTCTGGCAGTCATCCTGGCTGGTGTTTGTTCTCTCAGACAGTGATTTTTTTTGTTTAGTTTGGATATATGTGTTAGTTTGGATATGTGCGTTCTTGTAGTTTTTGGATGTGTTGCACTGCTGTGGGCTGGGGAAACGATATCTCATTTCGTTTCATTTCATGTACGCAAGTGCTCCTGAATACGGTGTTGGCATTAATTGTGTGTATGTGTGCTGTAAATCCTGTTGAGGTACAGGTGAACTTTGTTGCTGTGCTGTTGGCTGCAGGTCAGTGCACCTGCCCTGTCCGGGGGTGGGGGGTGGGGGGGGCTTTTACGCATCCGTGCCCAGGGGCCCAATTTATCGTAATCCGCCTATGCACAAAGAGTATAAAGAGTATCATCAACAAGTGGCATGGTTGTGAAATGGACTGGATGTTTTGCAGTTGTTTTGATTGGTTCAAGAACTGTGGGAGTAGTTAAGTGCAGAAACTCAATTATAAGAAAAAGAAAACGGAGAAGAACATTCTGGGTTTATCATAATAAAAGTGTGTGCTGCAGACAAGAGAGAGAGAAAACAGCCCGGAGCACTAACAGAGACACCGGTGCAGTGTTTGAGATGTTAAAATAGACGTGAATAATCAACACTGTGTACAAATTTACCTCATCTGTGGGCAAATTGGAATTATTAGCTATTAGCTATGAGCACGTTGTTCCCTAACAGGAGGTGTCCCAGTGCCAAGTTGAGCTCTAAAACCAGTTTGAAACATTTCAGAAACGTTTCCGTTATTCTTGTATGTAGAAGTAAGCACCGGCTGTTAGTTTTGGGCCTTGGATGGGATTGTAAATGTAGAGATTATTCTGTGTTTGGAAAGGGGACAGGGGTCAAGAACGGGCTTCTGGAGGAGAAAGGGCTTCAACGTTAGCGTTGATAAAGTTGTCTTGGACAGTTCGTGTGGGTGGAGGTGAGCTGAAAAGCGGCAGTTAAATCAGCAAAACCGGAGACAGAATACTTGAATAGCAGCACTCATCCCAGGCTACTGGTCCTTTATACACATGGAGCATTGTAAGGACTCCTTAAGATCCTCGGCAGGTAGATGATGAAGGTCAAATGTGGAGGGCCTTGTCTTGGCCGTGGTCTAGACAAATGGGTCTGCAGAGACGATGTCAAATGACCCGAGTGCGGCGGAAGTGTGTGTGGAGATTGCTACGTCTTGAACAACTGTCAGTTTTGCTTTCAAAGAAGCTGCCGAATGCTTGGCGTCTGGACACCGCTCGGCATCCTGCTCGTCATATTCTTCATAAATTGTATAATTTCATTGTAATTGTGTTATCCTCTTTCAATGTTGTATTGGGTAAATTGTGTAAACACAACATCCATGGCACGTCGTCCGTCTTGGGAGAGAGATCCCTCCTCTGTTGCTCTCCCTGAGGTCTCTTCCTAGTTTTTCTCCCTGTTATGGGGTTTTTGGGGAGTTGTTCCTTATCCGATGCGAGGGTCTGAGGACAGGATGTTGTGTTGCTGTAAAGTGCCTCTAGACAAATTTGTAATTTATGATATTGGGCTATACAAATAAAATTGACTTTTTTTGCCGATTCCTTTTCTTATATTTGCCGTTCGAATACTCAACTGCTATGATGTAGCTCACATTCTGTAACATGTATAAGTTATGGATAGAATCTATAGGGTCTATAACATGTAAGTTATGGATACAATCTATAGGGTCTATAACATTTAAGTTATGGATAGAATCTATAAGGTCTATAACATGTAAGTTATGGAGAGAATCTATAAGGTCTATAACATGTAAGTTATGGATAGAATCTATAGTCTATAACATGTAAGTTATGGATAGAATCTATAGTCTATAACATATAAGTTATGGATAGAATCTATAGGGTCTATAACATGTAAGTTATGGATAGAATCTATAGAGTCTATAACATGCAAGTTATGGATAGAATCTATAGTCTGTAACATGTAAGTTATGGATAGAATCTATAGGGTCTATAACATGTATAAGTTGTGGATAGAATATATAGGGTCTATAACATGTAAATTATGGAGAGAATATAGCGGTCTATAACATGTAAGTTATGGATAGAATCTAGCAGTCTATAACATGTAAGTTATGGATAGAATCTATAGAGTCTATAACATGTAAGTTATGGATAGAATCTATAGAGTCTATAACATTTAAGTTATGGATAGAATCTAGCAGTCTATAACATGTAAGTTATGGATAGAATCTATAGAGTCTATAACATGTAAGTTATGGATGGAATCTATAGAATCTATAACATTTAAGTTATGGATAGAATCTAGCAGTCTATAACATTTAAGTTATGGATAGAATCTAGCAGTCTATAACATGTAAGTTATGGATAGAATCTATAGTCTATAACATGTAAGTTATGGATAGAATCTATAGTCTATAACATGTAAGTTATGGATAGAATCTATAGTCTATAACATGTAAGTTATGGATAGAATATATAGGGTCTATAACATGTAAGTTATGGATAGAATCTATAGAGTCTATGATATGTAAGTTATGGATAGAATCTATAGAGTCTATAACTTGTAAGTTATGGATAGAATCTATAGAGTCTATAACATGTAAGTTATGGATAGAATCTATAGAGTCTATAACATGTAAGTTATGGATAGAATCTATAGGGTCTATAACATGTAAGTTATGGATAGAATCTATAGGGTCTATAACATGTAAGTTATGGATAGAATCTATAGGGTCTATAACATGTAAGTTATGGATTGAATCTAGCATCTGTTAGAGTGACTCAACTGTGATGTTTTTAAGATATGGAATGCGGAACTTTCCCTTGTTGTAGCTGAGGGGACAGATTTTGGGGTAGCACATGACGTCTGTCGCACAGACCTCATGTCGAATTAAACTTCAGCATACAGGGTTACTACTGCATTTTCCAAAAGACAGAAAGGCAAAAAGAGAGAGCGAGAGAGAGAGAGAGAGAGAGAGTGGAAGAGTTGGATGGTTCCAGAAAGAAGGGAAGACATACTACACGGAGACAGGAACTAGAGAGAGACAGAAAGAGAAACGGAGCAAGAGAGATGACGGGGGAATTCTGGTTGACCCCATCCTTGCGTGAATCAGTCTGGAGACCGGTTGATGTAGCCTCAGGCCCCACACACACACGCACACATAGACCTACTCACACACAAATACACACACACAATCTCATTCCCTCTTCTAAACACGCACACACACACACACACACATGCACACAGTGCTGTCAAAGAACCCTGTGTGTCTCACAGACCACAGGACATATTACAAATTTGTTGCATGAGTATTCCCAAAAATGATGTGTGTGTGTGTGTGTGTGTGTGTGTGTGTGTGTGTGTGTGTGTGTGTGTGTGTGTGTGTGTGTGTGTGTGTGTGTGTGTTTCTGTTTGTCAGATCTCGTGAGCAGAGCTTGAGTGGTCTGTTACCTCTGTCCTTAAAGCACACCACTAATACATAATAGAAAGAGGGGGGGTGTGTGTGTGTGTGTGTGTGTGTGTGTGTGTGTGTGTGTGTGTGTGTGTATGTGTGTGTGTGTGTGTGTGCACGCAGGGTGTTACCGTAAAGGATGTCTAGACATTTCTCTCTCTCTCTCTCTGTGTCTCTCTCTGTTTGTCTCTCTGTCTCTCTCTGTTTCTCCTTTCTCACTCCGGCTTTCTCTCTTCACACTCTCCCTTCTCTCACTCTCGTCCTCCACCCATCTCACTCCGTCCCCTCTCTCTCTGCTCCTAAATGCTGTTTTGACATCCATCATGGGCGTGGAGGCAAACGAAATTTGTCTGTCGGTGGGTCTGTCAGTCTGTCCGTTTGTCAAATTTGAGGCTGATAAATTGTTGGGGGGAGAGGGTCTGAAGATGCCTTTACGCTTTGGGCTCGCCCAAATTCTGCTTTCAGCATCTCTCTCTCTCTCTCTCTCTCTCTCTCTCTCTCTCTCTCTCTCTCTCTCTCTCTCTCTCTCTCTCAGCTTTCTCCCCATCTTTCTTTCTCCCGCTCCCCCGCAGTCTCTTCACCTAGTTTTCAATTTCTCCGACATGCATTAAAATCCAGTGTAGCAAAGAGCCACAATTTCAGCGACGAGAATTTCCATTTGAATATGAATACCAGCAGGGTTTTTTTTTCTTTTGCCTTTTTCTTTTTTGTGTTACAGGTATATTTTGGCTGCATTTTGGGAGCATTTTTACTCCAGTTTTCCTTTTGTAACTACTGAGCATGTTTAGCCCATTTGGGCAGAGCTGTGGCAGCCAACAAGTTGTTGTCAGGTGAAGTGTTTACTTTGGCTCCATGCCTGTAATCTTTCTCTGCCTGCTTGTCAGGAAGATGATGGAAAGACTTGACAGAACATAAAACGCAAATAGCCTCTTGCACCGACACCAGCCCCGGGAAAGAAAGTAAGATTTAAGACAGCAATTTGCATCCACTTTCGAGTAGGTTAAACACAATGCAATTTCTGTCACGGACATTTTGTGCACAATGTAATATTTCGTGTTTTACAGTTTGCAATGTAAAAATGTAGATAAGCGTGCATCCTTTTTAAGATGCTTAGGGTTAGGGCCAAACAGTTATTTGGACATCTGTGATAAGGCATGCAAATTCAGCCTACAAGCTCTCAGCGTTAATTTCAGGGTACTTGCACTAATAGAAAAACGGAGGAGACAAAGAGCCGTTAACGCTTCTGGTAGGCTATAATGTATGCCCCATTCTGGGTTCGTAATCATATTGAGATGGATTGAGACTATTCAGTGAAGAAACACATTTTTTTTTTTTGTAAATTTGTCGTCAACATTTAACCTCGGCATATGGAAATGGCAAATATTGAATAAAATCCCCCAAACGTTGGCACGTTCACTTGAGGTGGATGAAACTTTATGAAAAGAAATGCTATAAATTGCAGTAGAAATGCATTTCCCATATGAAAAAAAATCAAATGCAAATAGAATTTATGACATCCATCTTCCTCATGGCTGTGGAAATATGTAGAAATATGAGGTAGGACGTGTAAAACTAGGTTCAGTGGTTTATTTGCATAAACCAGTCGAATGGAAATGCATCGTAATTCACATTATTTGCTTTGTGACATTTTAATTATTTGCCTGAAATGTATTTGAAAGCTGGATGTGAACAACTTAGGAGGCTCGACTAGAGGCTATGCTTGGCTCTAAATCAGTTTTAATGTTTTACTGTTCATGTGGGATGGAGCAAAACAAACCAGCTATATGAGGATGATCAGTCACTGGAGGTCTTTAATAATAATAATAATGCATTTTATTTACAGGGCGCGTTTCAAAATACTAAACAACACTTTACATTTGATAAATTAAACATACAAGCAACACACCAAAAGCATAAAGCACATAACATTAATCAAAGTAATTCTGAAGAGGGGAGTTTTGATTAATGATTTGAACGTGGACAGATCGGTGCAGTCTCTGATGTGTTTGGGGAGGGAGTTCCAGAGGGAGGGGGCAGCTATGGAGAAGGCTCTGTCCCCCCAGGTCTGGTACTGGGTCCTGTGTGGTGGAGACAGGAGGATGTTGGAGGAGTGAAGGCTGCAGGAAGGAGTATGGTAGCGGAGCAGGTAAGTGAGGTAGGAGGGAGTCTGGTTATGGAGGGCTTGGTGAGTGAGGAGAAGGACTTTGATTTGGATCCGATGTGAGACAGGGAGACAGTGCAGGTTGTGGAGGACAGGGGTGAGATGTTGTCATGGGAGCAGGAGTGGGCAGGTGGGCAGCAGAGTTCTGGATGTACTGGAGCTTGTTTAGGACTTTGGATGATGAGCCATAGAGAATGCTGTTGCAGTAGTCAATTCTGGATGTGAGGAAGCCATGGATCCAGGTTTCAGCAGCAGAGAAGGAGAGTGATGGGCGGAGATGAGCTATGTTTTTTAAGGGGAAAAATGCAGTTCTGATTATTTAATTGACGTGGTTTTCAAAGGAGAGGTTGTTGTCGAAAATGATTCCAAGGTTGCGGATGTGTGGAGAGGGAGACAGAGTGGAGTTATTGATGTTAAGGCAGATGTTGTGAGTGGTTTTGGTAAGGGATTTGGGACCGATGATGATCATGTCAGATTTATTACGATTTAGTTTGAGGAAGTCGGCTTGCATCCATGATTTGATTTCAGTGAGGCAGTTGGTCAGACCAGAGTAAGTGGTAGCGGAGATGTCGAGCTGGACGTCATTGGGGTATAATGTTACCAAGGGGGGGGCATGTAAAGGATGAACAGGCGAAGACCAAGCACTGAACCCTGGGGGACACCTTGGGACAGGGGAGGTGCAGTTGATGCTGATGAACTGTTGTCTGTTTGTGAGATATGACTTTAGCCTGGAGAGGGCATCACCAGGGATGTTGCTGGAGGATTCAAGGCGGGAGAGAAGAATGGTGTGGTTGATGGTGTCAAAAGCTGCAGTGAAGTCAAGAAGGATGAGAATGCTGAGGTGGCCGGAGTCTGTGGAGAGGAGGAGGAGGTTGTTGGTGACTTCAAGGAGGGCTATGTCTGTGCTGTGCTGTGAGCAGAAATGAGATTGAAATGGCTTGAATAGGTTGTTGGAGATGAGGTGATTTTTGAGTTGGGAGGCAACAACACGTTCCAATATTTTGACAGGAAGGGGAGATTGGAGTTAGGCCAGAAATTGCTTATGATATCAGGGTTTTTTTTAGGATGGCGTGACAGCAGCCAGTTTAAGTGTATGGGGGCTAAACCAGGGTTGAAGGAGGAGTTAATGTTTTCTGTGATGAGTGAGGAGGTAGCTGAGAAGCAGTCTGTAACAAGATTGGATGGGATAGGATCCAGAACAAAAGTGGAGCTTCTCATTCCTACCCATAAAGTTGGACAGCTCCATTGGGGATACAGGGGAGAACTTTGACAGGGGCTGAGTGTTGAAGGGGAGGGGGGGACAGGGCAGGGGAGGTAGTCAAGTTACTGTAAATAGGGTCAATTTTAGATTGGACAAAAATGACAGGAAAGAGTTGCACTTGTACACTGTGAAGGAACTGGAGGTATTGGCACTGGCTTTGAGAAGTTTGTTTATTTTGGAAAAGAAAGCCTTGGGGTTTGTGGAGCCAGAGTGTATGAGGTATGAGTAGTAGGTGGATTGGGCTGTGAGGAGGGGGGCTTTGTATTTTTGAAGGTAATCTGTGTAGGCTTGAAGATGCACTGTTAAACCAGTTTTCTTGTAGAGTCTTTCGAGCTGATGGAGTTCAGGAGTATACGAGGGAGCTGAGTGTGTGAATGAGACCGTTTTGGTTTTAATGGGGGCCAGCTGATCAAGACAGGAGGAGAGTGAGTCATTATAATAATTGACAAGAACGGCGGGATTAACAGACAGCGGGGGGGGGGGCAGACATTTTTACTGGCGAGAGAGGCAGAAAGAGCTAAGGGAGCAATAGATTTGAGATTTTTGAAAGATATTATGTGTTTGACTTTTGGGATGGGGATACAGATGTAAATGTCCATGTTGATTGCCATTGTGAGACCAGTGGAGCAGACAAAATCCAGGACGTGGCCACGGCTGTGAGTGGGGAAGTCGATATGTTGTGTGAAGTTGAAGCATTGTAGGAGCTCCGGGAATTCTACAGCAGATTTACAGTCAGTGTGGATATTATCAATGTGGATATTAAAATCACCCAGAAGGAGACCGGAAGGTGAGATGGTACATGGCTGGGTCAGAAAATCAGAAAGGTCGGAGAGAAAGGAGGGGTTTGGCTTGGGGAGGCAGTAGGTAACGGCAGTGACCGAAAGAGTGGGACCATAGAGTTTGAAGGCAAGGTGTTCGAAAGAATGAGCGGCAGAAATGGAAATGGTGGTTGTTGGTTTTTTTTTTCTAATTTGGAATCGCATATTAACAGCATTTTTACATAATCATCTTTGGTTAGATACTTTTATAAGGTGATCCATCTTTTCTGCATTTTGCAGTTCTTATAGAACACAAAAATAGAACATGGGGTGTTTCTCCATTGGAGATAAAAGAAAGAAAAAGTACAGAAACCACACTTACGTAAACAAATTTAAACAAAAGAAGGACGTTTTGGGGAAATATACAATTTCTACTTCTCCCAAATTTTCTCAAATTTAGTTTCCTCAAGCCTCGTGGAGAGGGTGATTCTTTCCATCGCAAAAATATCGTTAGTGACATCATACCAGTCCTCTATAGATGGGGTGTCCGGCTTCAGCCGTTTCTTTGTAACTGCTTTTCTGGCAGCTACACTCGTTATTCCAAATAAATAACTTGTATTAATGTTTGTGGGTGTTGCATGTAGTAGACCAAAGAGGAGGTCATCCCAATTGAAAGTAAGTTTTGTCCCAAATACAGTCACTGATTCTATATAAATCTTACACCAAAAGGTCTTTACTTCTAGGCAGGCCCAAAACAAGTGGTAGTGATGGGCTTCCTGGGAGCCACGGTTTCTCCAGCAGCTGGAGGAGCCTGGGTGGTGAGACGTCTGAGCAGGTGTGATAAAATATCTACTAAGACTCCTCCAGCCAAAGCTTGTTAGCCTCCGCTGAGATTTGCAATATTTTGTCCAAACTTCCTCTGGAATGAAGCTGCTAGTTTCCCTTCCCCATTTTTGTTTTATGTAGGTGGTACTTGCTATCGTAATCTCCTGAAGTCCCCTGCATAGCCTAGAGATTATTTTTAAGCCCTGAATCCATCCTATAGGCACTAACAAAAACTTTCGGTAAATTATTTTCAAATGACTCTCTAACATTAAAGCGTTAACGTGATGGCGTACCTGAAGAGGAAATGGTGGTGGTTTTAACGTCCTTCCTGTAAATAGAAGCAACACCGCCTCCCTGGCCCTCAAGACAAGGGTTACCGATGTAAGGGAAGCCTGTAGGTGTGGTCTGGTTTAATGAGAGCTAGCCCAGGGGCTTATGCCAGGTTTCAGCGAGGCGGAGGAAATCCCAGTTACTGTCAGATATAAATTCATTGAGAATTAGGCTTTTGTTACTGGGTGAACTTGTGTTGAGCAAAACCCGTTTCAGGTAACATTGCTTTATGATAGGTTGTGAGGACTGAGGAAGGGGACATACTAGATTGGGCTGATTCACCTGTCATTCGTTGCGGTAACGGTGAGGGTAATGTCTGCTGGTAATATGATCAGGAACGGGAAGAGGTAGAACAGCAGTGCTGTCGTACCCCGGTGGGTAGCTGGCGTGAGCTCAGGATGCGACAGCCATTGTCGTGGGCGAAGGGGAAGAAGAGGGTTCAGGAAGGCATGTGTGTGACGTAAGTAGTCAAGCACGTGTGGAGGACAGAACAACGTGCTGCAAATTAGCAGCAAGCATGCGACCAGCTAGCAAGTTCGGGTGAAGACTGTCTCTTCTATACAGAGAGGAGCGCTCCCAGAACCGGTCCAAGTTACGACTAAAAGCAAGGTTGTGTGCTGTACTCACGGACTGGAACCAGGGTATGAAGTCTGAGAATCCTGCTACAACACCCCGCACCGCGACCCGGTGCGGGAAGTGGGCCAGAAATAAAAGGGGTTTTTCAATGACTGTTGAGATTAAAAGGACGGATAAAATTGCCTTTTGTCAGCTCGGACTGTGGACGGGCAGCGTCTCTGGAGCCGACACGGACTATCACATTCAGAATTGTGGAAGAATGAATCAAGGAGTCCTGGGAGATTCTCCAGGATATCAGGGACAGTAGCTCCAGGAAAGCAGCGCGTGACCACATTTACAAAACGGATGTTTCGGACTATGGAGGCCCCGGTGATCAGGGTAGTGGGTGGGGGGGGGGAGGTGACTGATTAACGGTGCCGTCAGGGACAGTCTTAGGATGTTGTTGTTTGTTGTTGGCCTGAGAAAGCACCATTGGGACTGGGAGTGACTAACCTGCCTGAATGCCGGGGAGGAGGGTGCAGGGGGACCCCCGGTGGCGGCGGGAGGTGGATCAGTCACCACAGCAGCCGGTGCAGCAGGAGTAGTCCCAGCTGGAGCAGGGACCGGTTCCATGTGGGGAGGAGCAACATCAGCCGCGGGGGCATCAAGAGAGTGAACCATGGCATCAGGCGATAGCATGGTAAACCGACATGAGGGGTTTATGGGCGGAGGCGAGGCAGCTTGGGGGCTTTCCTTCTTCCACGTCTGACTGCCACCTCTGACCAGGTTGCCTGTGAGCTGTGAGTGCAGCAGGGGGAGGATGGTGTCGGAGACGGCTGACTTCATAACAGAGATCCTTTTGGACTGCGTGGCTGCGGTGTCAATAAAATCAGATAAAAGAAGAGAGTCCTTTCTTTCAAAGTTCATCTGAGAGCCGTCAGATTTCCTCCTCGAGGTCGGTAACGTCGTTTAATGCTTTTAGGCAGCGCTCTCAAGGCGTAGTGTTGTTAAACTTGTTGATCGATGATCACAGAAAACAAAGTGGAAGTTAACCGTTGGCGCCGACAGCTGAGGGATGAGTCCACATGGTCCTCGCCAAGAGTGCAGGGAGTCAGTGCAGCAATCGATAATGATCGGGTAAGAGTCTGAGTCGAACTGGGGCGGTCCATATCTGACCGCATCGTTTATGTTTACTTCTACTCTGTCTGTCTGGCTGTCTGCTCTGAGGTCTGTCGTCCAAACACAGACAACAAGTCGAAAAAGGGTTTAAAGCGAGGTAGGTCCCGCTTAGATTATTCAGTTCTAGTCGAGGTGTATTTTAAGTGTGGGAAAAATGTAAACGGATTGGAAAACATTGGCCATATTTCTTCATACAGTATTCACCAGTAGGTAGGCTCATCATCTGCTGTGTGTGTGTGTGTGTGTGTGTGTTTGCAAGTGATCGAGGTGCAATGAACTTTTCTACTTAATGCTTGTTAATGACACATCATGCCTCAGCCTCAGCAGCCCTCATACCAGTCCCTGCTTTGATAAAAACAAACCAAACAACAACCCAACAATCTGGCTGTCTATCAGATGGCAACATGACAACATCCATCCATTATCTGAACAGCTTATCCTGCTCTCAGGGTCGCGGGGATGCTGGCGCCTATTACAGCAGTCATTGAACATCGTCGTGTCGAGACACCCTGGACAGGCCGCCAGGCCATAACATCCCCCCCCCCCACCTAGGGACAACATCGTCGTGTCGTG
>JAJHIY020001532.1:22500-24388 GCA_022114975.2 Lampris megalopsis | reverse complement strand
CTTGGCAGCACATTTCCATCTGTATCTTTGATCGCCCTAACTTGTCGCACATCCTCGGCAGCTCGGTCTCTCTGTCTAGCCAATCTGTACAAGTCTTTTTCTCCTTCCTTAGTGTCTAACCTGTCATACAGCTCACCGTACGCCTTTTCCTTTACCTTTGCCACCTCTCTCTTTGCTTTACGCTGCATCTCCTTGTACTCCTGTGTACTTTCTTCATCTCTCTGACTATCCCACTTCTTCTTTGCCAACCTTTTCCTCTGTATACTTTGCTCTACTTCCTCCTTCCACCACCACCACCACCGCCAAGTCTCCTTGTCTTCCTTCCTCTGTCCCGATGACACACCAAGTACCTTCCTAGCTGTCTTCCTCACTATTTCTGCAGCGCTTGCCCAGCCATCTGGCAACTCTTCACTACCACTCAGTGCCTGTGTTAACTCCTGCCTGAACTCCACACAACAGTCTTCCTTCTTCAACTTCCACCATTTGATCTTCGGCTGTGTCTTCACTCGCTTCCTCATGTTGGTCTTCAAAGTCATCTTACAGACCACCATCCGATGCTGCCTAGCTACGTTCTCCCCTGTCACCACCTTGCAGTATCAAATCCCTTTTAGATCGCGCCTTCTACACAAGATATAGTCCACCTGTGTGCACTTTCCTCCACTCTTATACGTCGTCACCCTGTGCTCCTCCCTCTTCTCGAAATATGTATTCACCTCAGCCATTTCCATCCTTTTCGCAAAATCGACCACCATCTGTCCTTCCACATTTCTCTCCTCGATTCCATACCTTACCATCAACTCCTCATCACCTCTGTTCCCTTCAGCAACATGTCCATCGAAGTCCGCTCCAATCACCACTCCCTCCTCCTTGGGTACCCTTTCCACCACGTCGTCCAAGTCAACTCCAGAATTCTTCTTTTTCGTCCATCTTACACCCGACTTGCGGGGCATATGCGCTGATAACCGTCAGCAATACACCTTCGATTTCCAGCTTCATAATCCTCACTCTGTCTGACACTGTGTTCACCTCCAGCACGCTCTTGACATACTCTTCCTTCAGAATGACCCCTACCCCATTTCTCCTCCCATTCGCACCATGGTAGAAGAGTTTGAACCCACCTGCGATACTCCTGGCCTTACTCCCCTTCCACCTTGTCTCTTGTCACCTTTCTTCTTTCCATCACGTCAGCCAGCTCTCTCCCTTTACTAGCCATAGTGCCAACATTCAAAGTTCCGACTGACTCTCATCTCCACACGCCTACCCTTCCTCCTCTCTAGCTGCCTCTGGACATGCCTTCCCCCTCTCCTTTTCCTTCGCCCAACAGTAGCCTAGTTTCCACCGGCACTCTGCTGGTTAACAGTACCGATGGCGGTCGTCGGTAACCCGGGCCTCGACCGATCCGGTATGGAAATCTTATTTATGATCCGCATATTTGATTTGGCAAAGATTTGACGCCGGATGCCCTTCCTGACGTAACCCTCCCCATTTGTCCGGGCTTGGGACCTGCACTAAGAGTGCACTGGCTTGTGCATCCTCAGTGGCTGGGTTGCACGCTTTTCTATGTTTGCCCCTCACTTTTGTGGCGTGAACTATCAATTCTAGTAATACAGGCGTGTTTATGTTAGGTATCACAGACACACACACACACACACGCACAATATATGTCCAAAAGTATTGAGATAACTGACCATTACACCTACAGGAGCTTTTCTGACATCTCATTCTGAATCCATAGAAACCCATATTCCACGAAGCTCCCGGCGCACAGTTTTTGTGCCGATGTTAATGCCAGGAGAAGTTTGGATCTCTGCAGTTATTGAGTCAACAGAGCGTTGGCGACTTGAGTTGCTGTTGTCCCTAAAGTCTTGCACTTTTCAATAATATGATG
>JAJHIY020001532.1:10000-12500 GCA_022114975.2 Lampris megalopsis | reverse complement strand
CCTTGAACCCATCTGTCATTCCAACCACGCACCTCAGCATTGTCACACTTCCCTCATACATAGCCTGCACCACTCCTACATACTTCTCTGCAACTCCTGACTTCCTCCTACAATATCACACCTCCTCTCTCGGCACCCTGTCGTATGCTTTCTCTAAATCTACAAAGACACAATGCAACTCTTTCTGGCCTTCTCTATACTTCTCAATCAAACAACCTTTTCTCTCTCTCGCTGTCTCTCTCATTTTCTTCATTTATCAGCCCGTCAAAGTAGTCCTTCCACTTCGTAGCACACTCTCCTCGCTTGGCAGCACATTTCCATCTGTATCTTTGATCGCCCTAACTTGTCGCACATCCTCGGCAGCTCGGTCTCTCTGTCTAGCCAATCTGTACAAGTCTTTTTCTCCTTCCTTAGTGTCTAACCTGTCATACAGCTCACCGTACGCCTTTTCCTTTACCTTTGCCACCTCTCTCTTTGCTTTACGCTGCATCTCCTTGTACTCCTGTGTACTTTCTTCATCTCTCTGACTATCCCACTTCTTCTTTGCCAACCTTTTCCTCTGTATACTTTGCTCTACTTCCTCCTTCCACCACCACCACCACCGCCAAGTCTCCTTGTCTTCCTTCCTCTGTCCCGATGACACACCAAGTACCTTCCTAGCTGTCTTCCTCACTATTTCTGCAGCGCTTGCCCAGCCATCTGGCAACTCTTCACTACCACTCAGTGCCTGTGTTAACTCCTGCCTGAACTCCACACAACAGTCTTCCTTCTTCAACTTCCACCATTTGATCTTCGGCTGTGTCTTCACTCGCTTCCTCATGTTGGTCTTCAAAGTCATCTTACAGACCACCATCCGATGCTGCCTAGCTACGTTCTCCCCTGTCACCACCTTGCAGTATCAAATCCCTTTTAGATCGCGCCTTCTACACAAGATATAGTCCACCTGTGTGCACTTTCCTCCACTCTTATACGTCGTCACCCTGTGCTCCTCCCTCTTCTCGAAATATGTATTCACCTCAGCCATTTCCATCCTTTTCGCAAAATCGACCACCATCTGTCCTTCCACATTTCTCTCCTCGATTCCATACCTTACCATCAACTCCTCATCACCTCTGTTCCCTTCAGCAACATGTCCATCGAAGTCCGCTCCAATCACCACTCCCTCCTCCTTGGGTACCCTTTCCACCACGTCGTCCAAGTCAACTCCAGAATTCTTCTTTTTCGTCCATCTTACACCCGACTTGCGGGGCATATGCGCTGATAACCGTCAGCAATACACCTTCGATTTCCAGCTTCATAATCCTCACTCTGTCTGACACTGTGTTCACCTCCAGCACGCTCTTGACATACTCTTCCTTCAGAATGACCCCTACCCCATTTCTCCTCCCATTCGCACCATGGTAGAAGAGTTTGAACCCACCTGCGATACTCCTGGCCTTACTCCCCTTCCACCTTGTCTCTTGTCACCTTTCTTCTTTCCATCACGTCAGCCAGCTCTCTCCCTTTACTAGCCATAGTGCCAACATTCAAAGTTCCGACTGACTCTCATCTCCACACGCCTACCCTTCCTCCTCTCTAGCTGCCTCTGGACATGCCTTCCCCCTCTCCTTTTCCTTCGCCCAACAGTAGCCTAGTTTCCACCGGCACTCTGCTGGTTAACAGTACCGATGGCGGTCGTCGGTAACCCGGGCCTCGACCGATCCGGTATGGAAATCTTATTTATGATCCGCATATTTGATTTGGCAAAGATTTGACGCCGGATGCCCTTCCTGACGTAACCCTCCCCATTTGTCCGGGCTTGGGACCTGCACTAAGAGTGCACTGGCTTGTGCATCCTCAGTGGCTGGGTTGCACGCTTTTCTATGTTTGCCCCTCACTTTTGTGGCGTGAACTATCAATTCTAGTAATACAGGCGTGTTTATGTTAGGTATCACAGACACACACACACACACACGCACAATATATGTCCAAAAGTATTGAGATAACTGACCATTACACCTACAGGAGCTTTTCTGACATCTCATTCTGAATCCATAGAAACCCATATTCCACGAAGCTCCCGGCGCACAGTTTTTGTGCCGATGTTAATGCCAGGAGAAGTTTGGATCTCTGCAGTTATTGAGTCAACAGAGCGTTGGCGACTTGAGTTGCTGTTGTCCCTAAAGTCTTGCACTTTTCAATAATATGATGATATATGAAGTATAGAGAGTAAACGGGATAGATACCTTTTGAACAGCACCCACCCTCTAGTACAGCACTTTGAAGGTACATATGTCGTCACTTGCTGTAGTGGTTTTTACTGATGGGCGTGGCCAGGTTTTCAGAAGCCTCTCAGTTGTCAATGTCAGAGCCAGGGGATGCGTCTGCCGTACGTTTAGGGTTAGGGTTAGGTGATTTCTCTGGCAGGGCTGCTTACAGTAGGGCTGCTTACACCACACCCCGGACTGGATTTGTTGCGTGTTTGTGTCCTGATCGATGGGCCAACTTAACACGCCTTCGG
>JAJHIY020000205.1:0-24448 GCA_022114975.2 Lampris megalopsis | reverse complement strand
CACGACACGACGATGTTCACCACCAGGGGGTTGTCCACCTTCAGCAGGTAATCATCGACCTGGCCGGGATTGCCGGAATCGGAGAGCGCGCGCTGCGAAGCGTCCAGGGTGGAAACGAAGCGGATGCCATCGCCTTCACCCTTGATGTATTCATAGCCCCACTTCCACTGGTAGCCGGTCGCCTTGATGGTGAGGTCGGCATTGGTGGTGTCCTTCATCGCGACCACCACCTTGGTGGCGGGCAGCGCCATCAGGATCACGATGATGAAGGGGACGATGGTCCAGGCGATTTCCACCTTCACGCTTTCGTGGAAGTTGGCCGAAACGGCGCCCTTGGACTTCCGGTGCTTGAAGATGGAATAGAACATGACGCCGAAGACGGCGACGAAGATGACCAGGCAGATGACCAGCATCATGTTGTGCAGCCAGGCCTGTTCATGCGCGATCTTGGTGACCGCGGGATGCAGGTTCAGCTGGTTGACTGCCGGGGCCTCCGGGCAGGTCATTCACGGCCAGGGCCGACTGGCTGGCCAACGCGACCGCTGCGGTCAGCGCCAGCTGGCTGCACCGTCGCCCCAGCGGATGCACATCACTGTTCATCATCGTCATGGTTCGTCTCTTCATCCAGTCTTTTCTCATCGTTCGTCACCCGGGTCTCCACCAGGTGGTGTCGAATGGCGAAATCCTCGGGGCCGGTAGACGTACAGCCAGCGGGCGAATTTTAGCCCAGGCCCCCTTTTTGACCCTGTCCACGCTTTCACCCCACGGAGAACCGTGCACCAAGCTTGGACTATGACTGCCGCCGAGGGGCGTCAACCGCCCTGGAATACCCTCAGAGCGCCCTTTCGAGACGCTGTCCCGCAACGCTTGACCCACGTCAATTCGCACACAGGTCGGGCCCGGATGGCGGAGTGACGCAGGTGTGGGGGGTCAGTGCTTGCCGGGTCCGCGGATCATGGCGCGCATCTGCTCGAGGGACACCTCCGTCTGCGCCGCCACTTTGACGCGCGGCAGCGGCTTGAAGGCATGGCCATAGACCAGCTCCACGCTCAGGCCCAGGCGCCCGTCCGGACCCCGCAGGGATTCGAGCGCCGCCAGCAGCCGTCCGTGCCAGGCGCGGCTGCGCAGGGCCGGCCAGCGCAGCACCGAGGCATTGCCGCCGAGGGCGCGCAGGTCGGCCAGCAGTGCTTGCGGAGTCTCCCAGGTCAGCCGCAGATGTTCCTGGTCCATCACCGGGTCCGCAAAGCCGGCGTGCACCAGCATGTCGCCCAGATCGTGCATGTCCACCCACTCCGGGGTGGGCTGGCCCCACCCCTGCTGGGCATAGATCGGCCGCAGTTCGATGAAGCTGTCCGGCCCAAAGCAGGAGAACATCAAAAAAACCGTCCACGGCCAGGGCGTCGTGCCACTCACGGATCACTTCTGGCTTGTTCGATTCCGCATGCAGCTCCATGTTGGACCACAGCAACTGCGCCGACCCGCTGGCCGCCTGGGCGACCAGCTCCGGCGCCACGCCGCCGCGCAGGCGTTCCAGCATCGACTGCATCCACCCGCGGCGCAGGCGCTGCTGCCAGTGGGTACGGACGGCGTCCTCCGGCTCCCACCACTGCTGCACCGCCTGCGGATACTGCTGGCGCAGGCCGGCATCACCGCCGCCCAGGGAGGGACGTCGCTGCAGGGACCTGGGTCGGTTGAAGCTTGATGACGGGCAGGCGTTCCAGCATGCGCTGGGCCACTTCCTGATGCAGCCAGGGCGGCTGCTCGGCCAGGGCCAGGCGACGGCGCTGCCGTCCTGCCGCCGCCGCATCGATCTGCTGTGTGCTGGCGGCAAAGCCTCGTTCCCACTCATGGGGCGGGATTGTAGGCGGCCATGGGAGACCTCATGCCTCAGGGGAGTTTGGCGGCGCACGGGGCGCCGTCGGGTTGGGCAAGGCGATGGCTGCGGAGGATTCGCGGCGGCTCATGGCCCGGCCAGTGCCTGCTGTGTCGCCTGTGGTGCCGAGGCAGCTGCTGCGACGACTGCCGACGCCGACTGGAGGGCGATGATCGCCCGAGGTGCTTCACCTGTGGACTGGCCGCTTCTCTTGCCGGGCGCGGCCCGTCTGTCGTTGGCAAGCCCTCACCTGCAGTGCGGGTCCTGCGTCCAGCAGCCCCCTGCCCTGGTCCGCTGCGTGGTGGGGCTGGACTATGCCTTCCCCTGGGACCAGTGGCTGCTGGGCCTCAAGTTCCGCCGACAGCTGGACGTGGCGCCGTGGCTGGCGCACGCACTCGGCGCAGCGTTAGCCCGGGCTCACTCACAGTCCCACCCGCCGCCGACGGCCACCCTCGCGCTGCCCGTGCCGCTGTCGGTGCAGCGGATGCGCGAACGAGGTTTCAACCAGAGCCTGGAGATCGCGCGGCATCTGCCCGGGCAGCGACAATACCGGCTGTGCCCCCGCACGCTGGTCCGCGTCCGGGAGACACGACGGCAGTCCGACCTGCCGCTCGGGGAGCGCCTGGCCAATCTGCGTCAGGCGTTTCAGGTCAGGCGACCGGTGGCTGGCCAGCATGTGGCGATCGTGGATGACGTGATGACCAGCGGGGCCACGCTCTTCGAAGTGGCGGCCACCCTCCAGCGGGCCGGCGCCGCCTCGGTGCAGGCCTGGGTCGTGGCGAGAACGCCCTGACGGTCGCCGCCCCGCAGTCAGACAACGAAGCAGAAGAAGGAAGTCATGTTCAACATCGTGCTGGTGAATCCGGAGATTCCGCCGAACACGGGCAATGTCATCCGGCTGGCGGCCAACACCGGGTGCCGGCTGCATCTGATCGAGCCGCTGGGCTTCTCGATGGAAGACCGACTGCTGCAGCGCGCCGGTCTGGACTATCACGAGTACGCGCCGGTCATGCGCCATGCGGACTGGCAGGCCTTCCTCCGCGCGGAGTCACCCGACGAGACCCGGATGTTTGCCTTCACCACCCGCGGCAGCCGGCTGCTGCCCGAGGTGGCGCTGCGCGCCGGGGACTATCTGGTGTTTGGATGCGAAACCGCCGGATTGCCGCCCGAACTGCGGGAGCGCTTCCCGCTGGAGCAGCGGGTCCGGCTGCCGATGCGTACCGGGCAGCGCAGCCTCAACCTGAGCAACGCGGTGGCGGTCGCCGTTTTTGAAGGGTGGCGCCAGAACGGCTATGTCGATGGGGTGTAGGGCCCCGGGCTGATAGGGCTTATAAGGCTGAGGCGGCTGATGCGGCGGACGCGGCGCGAACGACCCTCACCCCCTGCGCCCTCAGCACGGCCACCTCACCACTCCGACTTCGCTTGCCGTCCCATCAGCGCTTCCATGGCGCCCATGGGTATCCAGCCGGCCTTCCAGCACATCGACCACGGCGGCGGTGATCGGCATCTCCACCCCGAGCGACCGGGCCCGCGCCAGCACGGTCGGCGCGCTGTAGACCCCTTCGGCCACATGCCCCAGCCGCTGCAGGATGGCCGGCAGATCCAGGCCTCTCGGCCAGCAACAGACCGACGCGCCGGTTGCGCGACAGATCGCCGGTGGCGGTCAGCACCAGATCGCCCAGCCCGGCCAGACCCCAGCAGCGTTTCCGGCGATGCGCCGAGCGCCAGCGCCAGCCGCTGCATCTCCGCCAGCCCGCGGGTGATCAATGCGGCCCGCGCATTCAGTCCGGGCCCCTTGCGGCCCTGCAGGTCGGCGGCCAGCCGCAGTCCATCGGCGATGCCCACGGCAATCGCCATCACGTTCTTCACGGCGCCGCCGACTTCCACGCCCACCGGATCGGCGGACGAATAGACCCGCAGACGCTCGCTGTGGAAGGCGGCCACCCCCAGCCGGGCCAGCTCGGCATGCTCGGAGGCGGAGACCAGCGCCGTCGGCTGACCGGCCGCCACTTCCTGCGCGAAGCTGGGGCCCGACAGCACGCCGGTGGCCAGATGCGGCACCACCTCGCGCGCAATCTCATGCCCGAGTTGCCCGGTACCGGCCTCGAAGCCCTTGCACAGCCACAGGCAGCGCGCCCCGGCGGGCAGTACCGCCAACATGCTGCGCAGCGCCGCCATCGGCGTTGCGATCACGATCAATCCGTCCTGCCCGTGGGCCAACGCCGCGGGCAGATCACTGCTCAAGCGCAGCGATGGGGGCATGGGCGCATCGGGCAGATAACGGGCATTGCGCCGGTCGGCCTGCATGGCGGGCCACACCGGCGGCATCCCGGGCCCACAGCACCACCTCATGGCGGGCGCTGGCCGCGATGGCGAGGGCGGTGCCCCAGGCGCCGGCGCCAAGCACGCTGATCTTCATGTGCGGGACTGGATCGGACATCGATGTCGAAGGAATGACAAAACGCTGAAACTACACCGGCACCCACCCCCCCGAATGTGACAACGCCGACCGGGCGGGGATTCCGCGAGGCCGGCGCTGGTCAGGCGGGTGCTGCTCAGTTGGGAGCGGATTCCCCGCTGGCGCCCCATGGCCTGGGCCTGCTGGGCTTCGAACATGGCCTGGAAGTTCACTTCGGTCAGCATCACCGGCGGGAAGCCGGCGCGGGTGCAGACGTCGGACACGATGGCGCGCAGGTACGGGTAGATCATCTGCGGGCAGACGATGGCCAGGATGCCTTCGAGCTGGTCCTGCGGCACATGGCGGATCTCGAAGATGCCGGCTTGCTTGGCCTCGATCAGGAACAGGGTCTTGTCCTGCACCGTGGTGGTCACGGTGGCGGTCACGCTCACTTCGAACAGGCCTTCGGCGACCGGTTCAGCCGACAGGGCCAGCTTGATATCGACTTGCGGCTGCGCCTGCTCCAGCAGGATCTGCGGGGCATTGGGGCTGCTCCAGCGACAGGTCCTTCAGGTACATGCGCTGAATCTGGAACACGGGGGTGCTGTTATCGTCGGCCATGCTTCTTCCAAAAATGGGAAGGCCCGCAGGCGCGGGCCGTGAAAAGCATTATGGCATTGCCACCGATGCCGAAAGGGGACGGGGGGGGCAGCTCCACAACTTGAAACCAGGCGCGAACGCCCCATGGGATCAGGCGCGGCTCAGCCCGCCAGCAGCGACTGCAGGCCGCCCTTCTGGTCCAGCGCGATCAGGTCATCACACCCACCCACATGGGTCTCGCCGATGAAGATCTGGGGCACCGTGCGCCGCCCGGTCAGCTCGATCATGGCGTCCCGCTGAGCCGGATCCAGATCCACGCGGATCTCCTCGATCTGGTCCACGCCCGCTGCTTGAGCAGGGACTTGGCCCGCACGCAGTAGGGGGCAGACCTGGGTGGTGTACATCTTCACGGCGCGCATCGCCTTACCTCCAAAAAAAGCATCCGAGCTTCCGAAGAAGCGCAACAGCCGCCGACGTGTGACGTGAAACGGTCAGCTTGCCGACTTCTCCACCGGCAAGCTGGCTTCCCGCCAGGCGGTCAGGCCACCGGCCACGGGCACCACCTGCGTGAAGCCCTGTTGACGAAGAATGCCAGCAGCGCGCTGCGCGCGTGCGCCGGTCTTGCACATCAGCACCAGCGGCAGGGCCTTGTTGGTGGGCAGTTGCTTGATGGGCTCGCCGGTGGTGAGCAGTTTCATCGGCACATTGCGGGCGCCCACGGCATGGCCCTGCGCGAATTCCTCCGGCTCGCTCACATCCAGCAGCACGCCCTTTTCACGGTTGATCAGCCGCACGGCCTCGGCCGTCGAAACGCCTGCGGACTTGCCGCGGAAGGTCGTCCACAGCAGCAAGCTGCCGGAAATCACCGCCGTCAGCACCAGATACCAGTTGTCGATCAGGAATTTCAAAGCCAGGCCCAACCAATGAAAAGCAGGGATTATAGGGATCGGCCCATGCAACAACGGGCTCCCTGACCGATGGCCGGGGAGCCCGTTGCAGGCGGATCCAGGGGATCCTGGAGATCCCGGGAATACGCGCGTTGTCAGAGCCGGAAGGTGGACACCGCCGTCTGCAGGGTCCGTGCCTGCTGCTCCAGGCTGTTCGCCGCCGCAGCGGCTTCTTCCACCAGCGCCGCGTTCTGCTGGGTCATCTGGTCCAGCTGCAGCACCGACTGATTCACCTGCCCGATGCCCTGGCTCTGTTCGGCCGAGGCTGCGGTGATCTCGCTGATGATGTCCGACACCCGCTGCACGCTCGCCACGATCTCGTCCATCGTCGCGCCGGCGTCCTGCACCAGACGCGAGCCCGACTCCACCCGCTCCACGCTCGCGCCGATCAGCGTCTTGATCTCGCGCGCTGCTTCCGCGCTGCGCTGCGCCAGCGACCGCACCTCGCCGGCCACCACCGCGAAGCCGCGCCCCTGCTCACCGGCCCGGGCCGCTTCCACGGCGGCATTCAGCGCCAGGATGTTGGTCTGGAAGGCGATGCCATCGATCACGCCGATGATGTCGCCGATCTTGCGCGAGCTGGCCGTGATCTCGTCCATCGTCGAGACCACCTGTCCCACCACTTCGCCGCCGCGACGGGCCACCGTTGCGGCCGAGCCGGCCAGCTGATTCGCCTGGCTGGCCGCATCCGCGCTCTGACGCACGGTCTCGGTCAGCTGCTGCATGTTGGAGGCGGTCTGCTCCAGCGAGCCCGCCTGCTTCTCGGTGCGGGTCGACAGATCCTGATTACCCACCGCGATTTCACGCGAGGCCAGCGTCATCGAATCGGTGCCGTTGCGCACCTCGCTCACGATCGCCTTCAGGCCTTGCGCCGTGTCGCGCACCGCCGCGAGCAGGCTGTGTTCGGCGCCCGGCGCCACCTGGATCTGCTGCGCCAGATCGCCCTCGGCCATCTGCTGCATCACCTGACGGGCGTATTCCGGCTCACCGCCCAGTTGACGCCACACGCTGTTGATCAGCAGCCAGGAGCCCAGCCCCAGGCACAGCACCACCACCACGCCGCTGACCACCGTCACCACGACGCTGGCCGCCACACCGCCCTCGGCCCGTGTCAGGGACGCATCGAAACTGCCTTGTGCATCCTTGCCAGACGCCGCCAGCAGATCCGACAGCGATTTCTGCGCGGCCTGCATCTTCGGAATCGCGCCGGCCTGGTCGCCCTGCTTGATGCCCAGAAACAGCTGCGCCGTGTCCACCGACGCGGCGTAATACGCCTCGAACGCTTTCTCCAGCTGACCGCCCTCGTCGCCCCGGCCGGGAATCGCCTTGATGCCGGTGATCACCTTGCGCATGCTCGTGGCGCGCTCGGCGGCTTCGTCCAGGCGCTTTTTCTCGCCTTCGGCCACCGCGCTTTGAATCGTGCCGCTCAGGTTCTCCAGTTGCGACGACAGCTGCGTCGTGGCCACCAGATAGGGATAGTCCGCCTCACCCAGCGCATGGATGGCGCCGGACGTGCGGGTCGAATAAAACAGCACCACGGCAATGCCGACCGCAAAGATCAGTGCGGCCACCACCGGCAACATCGCAATACGCGTCTTGAGCTTCATCTTCTGTCTCCAACACACCGGCAGGCACCGGCCTGGAACGGGGCGGTGCCTGCGGGGTTCACGGATGTTTCTACTCGGCGCCAGGCGCCTCAGTCAACGCTCAGAACCACCTTCACCGAGCTGTCCACGGCGGACTTCTCGATATAGCCGATCGCGTCCGGATTGCCGGCCACGAACTTCTTCACATCCGCCGAGCTGCCCATTTCCTTGGGCGGCGTGCCCTTGCCGGAGAACACCAGACGCGACCAGGCCGCCTTCACCTGGGCCGACGACTTGCCGGTGGCCTTGGTGTAGAAGGTTTCGCGCGCGCCGGCGCTTTCCGGCAGATCCACCGCCACGGCGGCATTGCCATTGGGCAGCGCGTTGCTCTTGCCCAGGAAGATCGACGCCACCTGGTCCGCCGTCATGCTGCCCACGGCGCTTTTCGGGTTCACCACCACGGCCACCTGAGCCTGGGCCGCCACCGCCGCCACCAGCAGGGCAGCGCCCATCACCATCTTGTTCATCTTGAATTGCATCTGAACCTCGCCGCTTAGAACACGAAATCAACCGCCAGGCTGTACACACCGACGCGCTGGTTGGCGAAACCCGGCTGCGGGTTGTAGAACTGGCCCGCACCGGTCGTCTTGATGCTGTCGTACTGCGCCTTCAAGGCGATGTTGCGCATCGCGTCCCAGCGCATGCCCAAGGCGATCGTCTTTTGCGGCGTGCTCTGCGACGCGGCCACCGTCGCCACGGCTGTGTTCAGCGCCGAGGGCGCCGGCACCGTGTTGTTCACATTCAGGCTGTCCGTCTTCTGCTGCGACAGCGTCGCATACGGGGTGAACTTGCCGATGCGATAGCCCAGCGTCGTGTACCAGGCGGTCGTGTCGGGAATGAAGGTGTTGTTGTTGCGCTTGGTGTATTCCGCAGCCGCCACCCAGTTGCCCACGTCATAGGTCAGGCCGACGCTGGTGAAGGACGCATCCTTGCCATTGGGGTCGAGCTGGTCGCCGATGCTGGCGTAAGGCGTTGCACGCAGCTGGGCCACGAAAGCGTTCAGGGTGGCGTTGTGCACCGTCACCTTGCCGATCACATGACCGACGCGCAGCGTCAGGCCATCGGTCAGTTCCGCGGAGGCGTTCAGACCGGCCATGTCCTTCAGGTCCAGCTTCACGCGGCGCACATAGGACGAGCTCTGACCGACGAAACCACCGACCGTCACCGAGTGACCGGCGACCTGCGTCGTCCAGTTCACATCGGCGCCATCGAAGTGGCTGATCGGCACCTGGCCGTACACATCGATCGGCGGACGCAGCCAGGTGTTGGCATACCCCACATCACGGAAGTCGGACACGGCGAAGAAAGGCGCGCCCATGCGGCCCAGACGGAAGGCCAGGCCCGGCGTGGCCTGGTACTTGCCGAAGGCCCATTCGACCTGCGGCGTCCAGCTGCCCTTGCCGCTCTGCTTGGTCAGCACCTGTACGGTAGCTGAGAACTGCGAATTGAACTTGGCCGCGCCCTGCACGCCGAGCTTGGTGTCGACGTCGGCGCTGAACGACTTGTCCGCGCCATGCGTCTGACCGGGGATGACGTACTGGGCGCCGTCCTTGGAGGTGCCCACCACGCCGACCGTGCCGAAGCCGGACAGGGAGAACATCGAGTCCTGTTGCGCCTGCGCCTGGGCCCCCAGGGCCACCACAGCCAGTGCTGCACCCAGCGCCATCGGCGTCAAACGCGCCATCTTCACAACCATCATGGAGGAACTCCTCATTCTTCGTTAACAACTACACCGACCGATTCGAACCGGGCCCGTCGCAGGAGCCCCTGAGGGGCCCGGACCGGGCATTCGTCCGACACGAACCTGTTGTCGGCCACTTCACAAACCTTCTTGAACCGCAGCCCCTGGGGGCTGCCTCTAGAATCCGCGCAGCCCGCCGGAGACCGGCAAAACATCACAGATCCACATGTACAAACTCGTACTCATCCGCCACGGCGAATCCACCTGGAACCTCGAAAACCGATTCACCGGCTGGACCGACGTGGATCTGACCGCCACCGGCGTGGCGCAGGCCCAGCAGGCCGGCCGGCTGCTCAAGGAAGCCGGTCTGGACTTCGACGTCGCCCACACCTCGGTCCTCAAGCGCGCCATCTGGACCCTGTGGCATTGCCTGGATCAGATGGACCGCCAGTGGCTGCCCGTGCGTCACAGCTGGCGCCTGAACGAGCGCCATTACGGCGCCCTGCAGGGCCTGAACAAGGCCGACATGGCCAAGCAATACGGTGACGAACAGGTGCTGGTCTGGCGCCGCAGCTACGACACCCCGCCGCCGGCCCTCGAAGCCTCCGATCCGCGCAGCGAGCGCAGTGATGTCCGGTATGCCGGACTGGAGCCTTCTCAGATTCCGCTGACCGAATGCCTCAAAGACACGGTGGCACGGGTGCTTCCCTACTGGAATGAACAAGTCGCTCCCGCGATTTTGTCTGGTAAGCGAGTGTTAATCACAGCGCACGGCAACAGTATCCGGGCCCTCGTGAAATATTTGGACAACATTGCCGACGATCAGATCGTAGGCGTGAATATTCCCAACGGTATTCCCCTCGTCTACGAGCTGGACGCGGATTTGAAGCCCATCAAGAGTTATTACCTCGGCGATGCCGAAGCCGCCGCCAAGGCCGCTGCCGCCGTGGCCAGCCAGGGCAAGGCGTAAGGCCTAAGTCGTAAGGCGTACGCAATGTCCGTCACCTTGGTGACAAGGGAAGCTGAAATATAAGGATTCAGCACTCCAAAAACGAAACCCCGCAACCGCGGGGTTTTTTAATGGATCGAAGTCGTATTACTTTAGAAAGCTGATTCGTTAATTATTGGCATCCCGGCGCGGGGTGAATATCACCGGCCGGTATTCATTCACGACCGGCGCAATGAATCCGCTACCAATGGCGCCACGCAGACCGAATTGCTGGCATGCGGCACGGCATTGCTGCTCCACACGTGGCGGACACCGGCGGCCTGCAGGGCCGGCAGCGCGTCCCCGTTGAACAGGGCGTGGGTGACGGCCACATCGACGCTGACAGCGCCGCGGGCCAGCGCGTCGCGCGCAGCGCCGATCAAGGTGCGGCCGGTGGACGCCATGTCATCCAGCAACACCACCGGACGACCGGTCACGTCCACGTCGGGGAAGGCGATCTGCACCTGCGCATCCCCGTGGCGCACCTTGCGTCCGATGGCATGGTCCAGGCCCCCGGCCGCGGCGGCATCCGACACCCACTGACCGGATTCCTCATCCGGCCCCACCAGCAGGGCCCCCGGCACCTGCGCAGCGATCCAGCGACCCAGCAGACCGGCGGCCGACAGGGCCACGCCCACGCCGGCCGGCATCACCTCGTCCAGGCTGCTGATGCGATGCAGGTGCGGATCCACCGTCACCACCCGGTCGAACTGCGTCGCCAGCAAGGCGGCGATGTGCCGCTGGCTGACGGCTTCGCCGGGGGTGAATTCCATGTCCTGCCGCATGTAGGCCAGGTAAGGCGCCACCAGCGTCAGCCGACGCGCGCCCCAGCTGCGCGCTGCCGGGGCGGCGATCAGCAGTTCCACCAGCCGGTCATTGGGCTGATGCTGCAGCCCGCGCAGCACGATGACCTCGTCAGGCAAGGGTTTGGGCAGGACCAGGCGGAATTCGCCGTCGGGGAAACGGTGTCGCTGGATCAGGCCAAGCGGGCAGTCCAGTTCAGCGGCGAGCCGCCCGGCCAGCAGGGCCTCGTCTTCAAATGCCAGCAGCATGGGAAACCTCTTTCAGAAACGATGGCCCCGCCGGGCGGACCGCGGGCGGGGACTGCCGCGCTGGAATCAGGCGGAGCGCCCGTCCGGCGGTGGCAGGGCCGCCGAGAGCCGCGCGCTCAGCACCTCGGCCAGTGCCCGGCGCTCCTGGCCCTGGGTCTCGATCAAGGGCAAGCGCTCGACCCGCACCGACAGATCGCGGGCGGTCAGGATGCGCCAGAGGCTGGCCATCAGGGTCATCTGGCCGATGAACTGCGCGTCTTCGCTGTAGGTCTTGCCGGGCTGATGCCAGCGCAGGACCACGGGCTGGACCGGCGCACCGACGCTGATGGCCGCCTGCAGCAGATTGGCATGCAGCGGCAGCAGCGGATATCCAGGCCCGGTTGTGCCTTCGGGAAAGACCGCGACCGTGTCGCCGTCCTGCAGCGCTTCCGCGGTGCGATGCACCACCCGCAGCGCATCCCGTTTGCTGGCCCGCTCGATGTAGAGGGTGCCCACGGCGGTGGCAAGCCCACCGACCACCGGCCAGTGCTGGATGTCCGACTTGGACACGAACCGCGCTTCCGGCATCACCGCATGCATCGCGGCGATGTCCAGCCAGGACACATGGTTGGCGGTGATCAGCCGAGGGGTGGCGGGGGCCGGGCCCAGCGCCTCGATCCGCACCCCCAGGGCCCGCAGCATCTTGGCGGACCACCAGCCCACCGTCGCATGGCGTTGATCCGGGGTGAGCCGCGGCCAGCGGACATTCACGATCCACAGACCGTGCACCAGATGGGTCAGCATCCGGACGACCCGTCCGGCGGCCACCAGGGGCCGCATCAGGCGGCTTCCGTCACCAGCGACTCGTACGCCACGGTGCCCGCCACCAGGGTGAAGCGGACCAGTCCGGGCAGTTCGAAGCCGGTGATGTCGAAGGCAAACGGGGTGTGTTTGCCCTGGCTGACCAGACGCTCGGCCGTCACCGCACCGGAGGCTTCCGGATCGAAGACGCAGACGTCGGCCACGCCGCCTTCCACTAGACGGCCGGCGCTCGCCGAGAGCGATCCCAGGGCACCGCCCAGCACCTTGACCGGGCGCGCGGTGATCACATCCAGCGCACGGGACATCGGCAGGCCGTCGTCCTGGGCCCAGCGCAGCGCCAGGCTCAGCAGCAGTTCCAGGCCGGTGGCGCCGGGGGTGGCTTCGGCGAACGGCAGATGCTTCTCGTCGGTGGAGACCGGGTTGTGGTCGCTCACCAGGGCGTCCAGCGTGCCGTCGGCCAGGCCCTGGCGCAGGGCGTCACGGTCGCGCTGCTGGCGCAGGGGCGGCTGCAGGCGGAAGGCTGGGTTGAAGTAGCCGATGTCCACATCGGTCAGGTGCAGCGAATTGATCGACACGTCCGCCGTGACCGGCAGGCCTTCCTGCTTCGCGCGGCGGACGAGATCGACACCGGCGGCGCTGCTGATGCGGCACAGATGCACCCGCGCGCCGGTGGCCCGCACCAGTTCCAGGATGGTGTGCAGCGCGACCGTCTCGGCCGCGACCGGCTCCCCGGACAGGCCCAGCCGGGTGGCCACCGCGCCGCTGGCCGCGACACCGCCGCTCAGCCAGGGATCGCGCGGATGCAGCCAGAGGGCATAACCGAAGCTGGCCGCGTACTGCATCGCGCGCTGCATCGTCAGCGTGTTGCGGATCGGCTCGTTGGCCTGCGAGAAGCCGACACAGCCGGCTTCGGTCAGCTCGGCCATCTCGGTCAGCGTTTCGCCGGCCAGGCCGCGGGTGATGGCACCGAGCGGGAACAGGCGGCAGCGGCTGAGCTTGCGTGCGCGGAACTTCAGCATCTCCACCAGGCCCGGTTCATCCAGGGCCGGGTCGGTATCGGGCGGGCAGACGAGGCTGGTCACGCCGCCGGCGGCGGCGGCGGCCAGTTCGCTTTCCAGCAGGCCTTCGTGTTCATGGCCGGGTTCGCGCAGGCGGGCGGCCAGGTCGACCAGGCCGGGGGCGACGACCAGGCCGGTCGCGTCGATGGTACGGTCGGCGGTGAAATCCCCCACCTGCCCCACGCCGACGATGCGGCCGGAGGCGATGGCGAGGTTACCGGTCTGGTCCAGGCCCGAGGCGGGGTCCAGCAGTCGTCCGTTCTGAATCAGGATCTTCATACAGTGCTCCAGCCTTTGTTCAGGCCTCGTTGCCGGCCAGGATGGACATCACGGCCATCCGCACGGCGATGCCGAAGGTGACCTGCGGCAGGATGACGCTGTGCTGGCCGTCGGCCACGCTCGACGAGATTTCCACGCCGCGGTTGATCGGGCCCGGGTGCATCACGATGGCGTCCGGCTTGGCCAGGGCCAGTTTGTCGGGGGTCAGGCCGAAGCTCTTGAAGTATTCGCCGGCGCTGGGCAGCATGGCGCCGCTCATGCGCTCGTTCTGCAGGCGCAGCATGATGATGACGTCGGCATCGCGCACGCCTTCGGCCATGTCGTGGCAGACCCGCACGCCCATGTCCTTCAGATCGCCGGGGACCAGCGTCTTCGGGCCGACGGCGCGGATCTCGGGCACGCCCAGGATGTTCAGCGCATGGATGTCCGAGCGCGCCACCCGCGAGTGGACGATGTCGCCCACGATCGCCACCGTCAGCTGGGTGAAGTCCTTCTTGTAGTGGCGGATGGTGTACATGTCCAGCAGCCCCTGGGTGGGGTGGGCATGACGGCCGTCGCCGGCGTTGACCACATGCACGTGCGGGGCGCAATGCTGGGCGATCAGGTAGGGGGCGCCGGACTCGCTGTGGCGCACCACGAACATGTCGGCATGCATCGCGGAGAGGTTGGCCACCGTGTCCAGCAGGGTTTCGCCCTTGGCGGTGCTGGAGCGGGCGATGTCCAGGTTGATCACGTCGGCGGACAGGCGCTTGGCGGCGATCTCGAAGGTGGTGCGGGTGCGGGTGCTGTTCTCGAAGAACAGGTTGAACACCGACTTGCCGCGCAGCAGGGGGACCTTCTTCACTTCGCGGTCGTTGACCGAGAGGAAGGTGCCGGCGGTATCGAGGATCTGATGGATGACCGCGCGGGGCAGCCCCTCGGTGGAGAGCAGGTGGACCAGCTCGCCGTGCTTGTTCAGTTGGGGGTTTCGTTTACTCAGCATGGTCATTTCACGTCAAAGCTGAACTGGCCGTCGGCGTTCTTGGCCAGGCGCAGGCGCTGCTCGGGGGCGAGGGCGACGCGGGCGGCGGAGAACGCGGGTTCGATCGGCAGCTGGCGGCCGCCGCGGTCCACCAGCACGGCCAGGGTGACGCTGGCGGGGCGGCCGAAGTCGAACAGTTCGTTGATCACGGCGCGGGTGGTGCGGCCGGTGAAGAGCACGTCGTCGATCAGCAGCACGTGGCGGTCGTTGATATCGAAGGGCAGGCGTGTGTGGTCGGTGGTGGCACTCATGCCCTTGGAGCCGAAGTCATCGCGATGCAGGGCGCTGGAGATCACGCCGTGCTGTCCGTCGAGTTGCAGGTCCTGCTGCAGGCGTTCGGCGAGCCAGGCGCCGCCGGACCAGATGCCGACGAGGGCGGCCTGGGGTTGCAGCAGGCGCTGCACGCCGCGGCGCAGGTCGGCGTAGAGGGCTTCTGCGTCGAGATGGAGGGTGCTCATGAAGTTTCCCGGAAGTATTGTTCGAGGATCAGGGCGGCGCTGGCCGCATCCAGGTCGCGGGCGCCTTGGGACTGTGCTTCGGCGCTGGTGTAGCGCTCATCGACTTCCAGCACGGGCAACCTGAAGCGTCCGCGCAGCTGCCCCGCAAATTTGAGGGCCCGCTGCGTCATCTCATGGGGCTGTCCATCGGGATGTCGCGGCACGCCGACGACCAGCGCTTCCGGCTGCCATTCCTCGATCAGCTTGCCGATGGCCGCAAAGCGCGCGTCGCCCAGCTCTGTAATGGTCCGCAGTCCGCGCGCACCACCCAGCACCCGATTCCCACTGGCCACACCCACCCGCTTCGTCCCAAAGTCAAACCCCAGGACCTGCACCGGCGCCGACACCGGCGCCGACATTCCACTCTCACCCATCACCCGCCCCCCTCACAAAAAAGAGCCCCGGCGCTTCGCGCCCGGGGCCCCCTCCAGCCACAGCCGTGGAACTGGCTCTGCCAGGCCACCGGCTGGCGCCCCTCGGGGGCAGGAGCGAAGCGACTGGGGGGCCAAACTCCCCCAGGCCACCGGCTGGCGCCCCTCGGGGGCAGGAGCGAAGCGACTGGGGGGCCAAAGTCATGCATGCCCAGCTTCGGGGGACAGCATGCGGGGGTCGATGCCGAGCAGCGCGAGCGCCTTCTCATAGCGCTCCTCGATCGGCGTCTCAAAGATGATTTCCGGCGTCGCATTCACCGTGATCCATCCATTGCGCCCCAGCTCTTCCTCCAGCTGGCCGGCCGCCCATCCGCTGTAGCCCAGCGTGATCAGCACCCGCTTCGGCCCGGCACCATGAGAGAGCGCTTCCAGCACATCCCGGCTGGTGGTCATCTCCAGCCCGCCCGGCACGGCCAAGGTGGCGTTGTAGTGATTGCCCTGCTCGTCCAGCGGCTCATGCAGCACGAAGCCGCGCTCCGTCTGCACAGGCCCGCCGTAAAACACCGGCCGGGCCGCCAGGTCTTCATCCGGCAGTTCCAGTTCGACCTTCTCGAACAGGTTGCCCAGGGTCAGGGAAATCGGTTTGTTGATGACCAATCCCAGGGCACCCTTCTCGTTATGCTCGCACAGGTAGACCACTGACCCGGCAAAGGTCTCGTCCACCATGCCCGGCATGGCGATCAGGAACTGGTTGGTCAGATCGATGCGGTCCTTGGACATGCGGGCATTCTATTTCACCGACACTCCCCGTCCATGACGAACGCCTCCCCCACCGGCGGCACCCCCGCCGCCCCCGATCCGGACACCGCCCTGGTCTGGTTCCGCCGCGACCTGCGTGCGGACGATCATGCGGCCCTCTATCACGCCCTCAAGCGCCACCGCCGGGTGTACTGCGCCTTTGTGCTGGACACCGACATCCTGGATGCGCTGCCCCGGGCCGACCGCCGTGTCGCCTTCATCCTGGACGCGCTGCGGGTGCTGGATGCCGACCTGCAGCATCTGGCTGACGGCGCCGGTCTGCTGGTGCGTCACGGCAAGGCGTCCCAGGAAATTCCCGCGCTGGTGGCGGAACTCGGCGCCAGCGCGCTCTACTTCAATCACGATGACGAGCCGCAGGCGCTGGCGCGGGATACCGACGTCGGCGCCACCCTGTTGGCCCGCGGGGTGGCCGTGCAGAGCTTCAAGGATCATGTGATCTTCGAACGCTCGGAGATCCTGACCGGCAGCCAGCAGCCCTACGGCGTCTTCACGCCCTATAAGAACAACTGGCTCAAGACGGTCAATGCGTTCTACCTGAGCGCCTATCCGGTGCAGCGATATGCCGCTCATCTCGCGAAGGATGCCGTCCGCCTCCCGGCGCAGGTGCCCGCGCACGGCACCATGCACGGCACCACGCACGGCCGCCATCACCGCATCCCGACGCTGGCCGACATCGGTTTCGAGCCGGTGGCGGTGAATCCGATGCTGATGGACGGCAGCCACGGCGCGCAGCGCCTCTTCAAGGAATTCCTGACCCGCATCGACCGCTACGACGAGACCCGCGACTTCCCGGCGGTCAAAGGCCCCAGCTACCTGAGCGTGCATCTGCGCTTCGGCACCCTGTCCATCCGGCAACTCGCCCGGGAGGCGCATGCCCGCGCCAGCCGGGGCAATGCGGGCGCGCAGACCTGGCTGTCGGAGCTGGTCTGGCGCGACTTCTACCACCAGGTGATGCATCACCATCCCCATGTGGTGACGAATGCCTACCGCCCCGAGTACGACCGCATCCGCTGGGAAAGCGGCAAGGATGCCGACGCGATGTTCAAGGCCTGGTGCGACGGCAGGACCGGCTATCCGATCGTGGATGCCGCCATGACCCAGCTCAACGAGACCGGCTACATGCACAACCGGCTGCGCATGGTCACCGCCAGCTTCCTGATCAAGGATCTGGGCATCGACTGGCGCTGGGGCGAGCGCTACTTTGCGCAGCAATTGCTGGACTACGACCTCGCCGCCAACAACGGCGGCTGGCAGTGGGCGGCGTCAAGCGGCTGTGATGCGCAGCCCTACTTCCGCATCTTCAACCCGGTGAGCCAGAGCGAGAAGTTCGATGCCGACGGCAAGTTCATCAAGCGCTACCTGCCGGCGCTCGAGAAGCTGCCGCCCAAGCTGATCCATGCGCCGTGGACGGCGCGGCCGGTGGAATTGCAGGCCTGCGGCGTGACGCTCGGCGATACCTATCCGGCGCCGATCATCCGGCACGAGGTCGCCCGCATGGCCACGCTGGACCGGTATTCGGTGGTCAAGGACCGGAAGCTGCCGGCGGGCGCGGCGGAGGGCTGACGGTGCTCAGTGCACCACCGCGCTGCCGTCCGACGGCAGCGATTCCCCATGGGCGCGGGACTCGGCGAGATTGAGCAGACCGCGCGCGCTGATCGCATCGCGCGGATACACGGCCACGCCGACCGAGCAGTGCAGCATCAGCGGCCGGCCGCCCAGCTGGAAGGGCTGGCTGAGCGACTCCGTCAGGCGGCCCGCAAGCGCGTCCGCCTCGGAGGCGCTGGTCACGCGGGAGACCACCAGCGCAAACTGCTCATCGGCATGGCGGGCCAGCAGATCGGAATCACCCGTGCAGGCTTTCATGCGCTGCCCGAGCTCCACCAGCATCGGCGCCGTCGCGGCGGGCCCGTGGGAGAGCAGCAAGGCCTGGAGGCCTCGCAGCACCACCACGGCCACCACCACCGGCTGTGCATCCGCCCGCAACAGCCGCAGCACCTGGTCCAGCCGCTCCAGCAGCGCCACCTGTCCCAGCAGTCCGGTCACCGTATCGCGCAGCAGCGGCGACATCCGCGTCTGGCGGCCCGCCACCCGCTCGCTCTGCATCAGCTCGTCCAGATCGCTGAACAGCGTCTCCATGCCGGAGCCCTTGTCGTAGAAGCCATCCGCGCCCGCCTTGATGCACAGGTCGCGGTACAGCTCGGCGGACTGCTGGCTCAACATCAGGATGCGTCCCTTGTAACCCCGGCGGCGCAATTCACGCAGCACATCCAGACCGGTGCCGATGGCCAGGTTCATGTCCAGGAGGACGGTGGCCGGCTGCAGCCAGTCGATCAGGGCGATGGCCTGCGGGGCGCCCTCGGCTTCTCCGATCACCCGGGCCCCCGGCAGGGTATCCAGACGGGCCGCCAGGAGACGGCGGATGGCGGTGGAGTCCTCGACGAGGAAGATATCCATGGGACGCTTTCTTCAGGTGCCGTCCCTCGTTGGGCGGCTTGGGCCGTATCTTGGGCCCGCCGCGTGACCGGGGTGAGCAGCGCGCCACGCAAGCCGCTGTGCGGTGGCTGCCTGAGGACTTGTACTGAAATCACCTACACGCTTGGGACAGCGGTATCCGTGTGACAAAGCTGTCGCCGGGGGCTTTCGCGGGCGACATGTCAGGGGTTTCGGCCCGGGCGGGCCGCGGTGTCACAGCGCGTCCGTCAGACCATGCTGGAGGCAATACTTGGTCAGCTCGGTGTTGTTGCGCCAGCCTGTTTTTTCCAGGATGCGGGCGCGGTAGGTGCCCACCGTCTTGGCCGACAGATGCATGGTGTCCGCGATCTCGGCCGGCGTCTTGCCCGCGGCGATCAGCAGCATCACCCGATGCTCCTGCGCCGAGAGCTGCTCATGCGGCAGCTGATTCGGGGCGTGGCCGCTGAGCAGACCCAGCAGATGATCGGCCATCGCGGCCGTCACGTACCGCCCGCCGGCCAGGAGTCGCTGCAGGGCCTGGACCAGCTCATCGGTCGCCTTGTCCTTGGGCAGGTAGCCGGACACCCCCATCTGCAGCAGCCGCGCCGCATAGGCGGACTCCGCATTCAGGCTGAGCACCAGCACCGGCACGTTCTTGATCGCTCGCAGAATGCGGCTGGCGCCTTCGGTGCCGGTGGCGTCCGGCAGGGAGAGGTCCAGCACGATGGCCGAGGGCAGCTCTGCCTGGCCCAGCCGCAGCGCTTCCGCAATGGTGGGCGGCCTCATCGATCTGCGCATCCGGCCAGTGGGAATGAATCAGCTGCTTGACCCCCAGCCGCATGATCGGATGGTCATCAACGATCAGAAACCTCATCCCAACCCTCCTCGCTTTCGATGGCACCCGAACTGGAATCCGCGCCACTCTTCGATGCGGCTCCCGCCGAGGTCGAGCTCGGCACGGCCGCTTTCATCGGCACACGGACTTCCACCCTCGTCCCTTGCCCGGGGGCGGGCCCGAAACTCATCTCGCCCCCCGCCAGCACGGCACGCTCTCGCATGTTTCTCAATCCTGACGCATCGGCCCGCACATGGCCGGGACCGACGCCATCATCCTGGATTCTCAGGCAATAGTCGCTCCCTTCAAGACGTGACTCGATGGCCAGATGCTGCGCCTGTGCATGTCGCAGCACATTGGTCGTTGCTTCCTGCAGAAGCCGGAAGAGCTGGTTGTGCTGCTCGGCATCGAGGCCTTCGTCGGAGCTCAGGTCCAGGGTGACGACCAGCTCCGATTGCCGCTCCAGCCCTTGCGCGTAATGCTGCACCGCGGCAGAGAAGCCGAAATCATCCAGCAGCGGCGGACGCAGCGTGGACGCAATGCGGCGAGCCGCGCCGATCACGTCGTCGGCAATGCCCAGCAGCTCCTCGAGCATCGGCTCCCGCTGGGGGCGCCAGCTTGCGGGTCAGGGAGATCACCAGCATCTTGCTGGCCGTGCCGAGCTGCCCGAGCTGGTCGTGCACTTCACGCGCCAGCCGGCGACGCTCACCTTCCACACTGCGATCCAGCTCCGCGGCAAAGCTCTGGATGCGGTCCAGTGCTTCGCGCAGCGCCTGGGTGCGCTGGTCCACCACCGTCTCCAGTTGCGCATGGCTGTCGCGCAGCGCGACCTCCGCGTCATCCCGACGCTTGCGCTCCGCCCACAAGGCCACGAGCGCCGCCGCCACCAGCGCGCCCCCCACCAGCGGAAAGATCTGCGCGAGCCGGGGTGGTCTGCTCCTGCTGCTCAAGCACTTCCATTTCAATGTCATGGATGCGCTGCTGCTGCAGGGCATCGAGCCGGTTCCAGCTCGCCGCGAATCTCGTCCATCAGCTGCTTGCCGGCCACCCAGGCCTGCACATTGCGAATGGCCGCCTCGCCGAGTTTCCAGCGGCTGTCCACATTCTGGGCCAATTGCACCCGGCGGTCGGCAATGAGGCGGTCCAGACGCGCAATGGCGCCCTCCTGCGGATCCCCGGAGCGTTGCAATGCCGCCTTCAATTCGCTGTAACGCGGGTCGAGTTCCGCAGGCCGTGGTCGTAAGGCTGCAGGAAACTGGCGTCCCCAGTAATGAGGAAGCCACGCTGGCCGGTTTCCAGATCGACCAGCAAATGATTGAAACGGCTGATCAGGACCTGCGTGTCGAATGCATGCGCACGGACGTTTTCCAGACGCGTCAATTCGCCCAGGCTTCGATATTCGCCATAGGCGGTGACGACGAATGCCACACAGCCGGCCAGCAACAAGCCGGCTGCCACCGGGAAACTCAAAATGCGCATGCAGGTGAAGGCCTGAAGGCCGGCTTGGTCTGTCCCGCGGTCATGGCCTTGAGCGATTGCTCGCAATGGCATCGGCTGAATGACCACCCCTTCGCGTCAGACGCGCAGACCCCACCCTAGAGGCGTGCGTAAAGAAATGCAACCCCGGCGTGGCGGCCAATCGGCTCGAATGAGACGGGGAAAGCGGCATCCATCGCCGTTGGACAGTGTCCGGCACGTGGACGCATTGCATCGTCTGCGGTCAGGCGCTGTTTTCAAGCGCTCGGCAGCACTCGGTGGCAGTCAGAAGAGCTCAGAAAAGCTCGACGTCACTCGTATGACTCGCTTCGGACATCTGTCCGCCGGCAATCAGCACCGCATGGCTTTGCACCTGATTCCGTCCATTGCCCTTGGCGTGATAGACGGCCTTGTCGGCGCGCTCGAAGGCACCGGCGGGAGAGTCGCCCGCACGGATCTGGGTGAAGCCGATGCTCACCGTGATGCGCCCCACCTGCGGGAAGGCGTAGTGCTCGGTGTTGTGGCGGAAACGCTCGAAAGCGAGTGCCGCGTCCTCTTCGTTTTCGCAGCGCATCAGCACCACGAATCTTCGCCGCCGAATCGGTAGAGAAGATCATTGAAGCGGAAGGTGTTGCGCATCAGGCGCGACAGCAGCAGCAGCACTTCATCGCCGATCAGATGGCCGAAGCGGTCATTGATCGACTTGAAATGATCGATGTCCAGCACCCCCAGCCAATAGCGCGGATGCTTTTCCGCCTGGCGGCGTTCTTCATGGGCCCCGCCGGCTGCGCGCAGCGGCAGCTCGGACACGGCCTTGAGGAAGCTTTCGTCAAAGGTCTTGCGGTTGAGCAGCCCGGTGAGGGTGTCACGCTCGCTGTAATCCAGCAGGCCCTGGAAGTTGTGATAAATCCGCAGGACGCTGGTGACCAGCCGCTGCGCGTCCGGCCGCGGACGGCTGGACGATTGCAGTTCCAGCACACCGATCACTTCACGTTCGGTGGCCAGCGGGAAATAGGTCACCCACTGCTTCTGGTCGCGGTCCTGCAGGATGGCCCGCTCTTTGAGGCATTGATGCCGGCGCGGAATGTCTTCCAGTCGCGGCAGTTTGTCAGGGTCCACCCAGACGGAATCCGCCGTTGCCACCGTGTCTTCCGCCCGCAGGCGGGCGCGGGTCAGCCACCGTTGCTGACCGGGTTCACCGACGCAGCGATAGATGGCGACCGACGCCGGAGTTTCCAGAAGATCACGCAGGGCCGTGACCAGCGTGACGTCCATGACGTCACGGTCACGAAACCCGGTGAGTTCTGCAAGGTGATCAACGACCTGAGGCATGGCGCTGTTTTAATCCACGCCCATCCGTCGGGCGTTACGACACGAGCGCCTGTGCGGCGACGTTTTGAGCAGTGTATCGACCGATGAGTCCCAAAAGGTGCTCTTCGTCGTAGGGCTTGCCCAAATAGTCATCAACCCCCAATTGCTGCGCATAGTCGCGATGCTTTTGAGCGATCCGCGAGGTGATCATGATCACCGGCAGGGCTCGCAAGCGGGCATCTGCACGCAGGTTGCGGACCAGGTCGAAGCCGTCCATGCGCGGCATCTCGATGTCGGAGAGCACCACGGCCGGCAGTTCATCGCCGGACAGACGCTCCATCGCATCCAGGCCGTCCTTGGCCAGCAGCACGCGGTAGCCTTCACGCTCCAGCATGCGCTGCGTGACGCGACGCACGGTGAGCGAATCGTCCACCACCATGACCAGCGGTGCCAGCGGCTCGGTCGGCTTCTCCACCACCACCTGGGCGGCGGCGGAGCGCTCGTGCACCCGCTGCTGGGCCGCATGGCCATAGCGGTTGGCCAGGGCCACCGGGTTGTAGATCAGCGCCACGTCGCCCGAGGCCAGCAGGCTGATGCCCGCCAGGCCCGGCACCTGCATCAGCTGCGGTCCGAGGTTCTTCACCACGACTTCCTGGTTGCCCAGGACTTCGTCCACGTGCAGGGCCAGGCGCTGCTGCGCGCTGTGCACCAGCACGACCGGCAGGGTGCGACCCTGAGCCACGCCGCGCTCGGTGGCGTTCATCAGGCCGCCCAGCCAGTAGAAGGGCAGCTGTTCGCCGGCCACCTGCATGAAGCCGTCTTCGTAGGCCTTGTCCACCTGGTCGGCGGTCAGGCGCTGCACCGACAGCATCAGGCTGGCGGGCACCGCCACCTTGCGCTCGCCATAACGCAGCACCACCACCTGGGTCAGTGCGGTCGTCAGCGGCACGCGCAGCTCGAAGCTGGCGCCCTGCCCCGGTGTCGAGTCGGTCAGGACGTAACCGCCCAGCGTGTTGACTTCGGAACGGACCACGTCCATGCCCACACCGCGGCCCGCCATTTCGGTCAGCGATTCGGCGGTGGAGAAGCCCGGCTCATAGATCAGTTCCATGAGCTGCTTGTCGGTCAGCGACTGGCCGGCCTGGATCAGGCCCTGGCTCTCGCCCCGGGCGCGGATGCGCTCGAGGTTCAGGCCGGCGCCGTCATCGCTGAAGCGCACCTGGATCTCGTTGCCTTCCTGATGCAGGCTCAGCACGATGCGGCCCAGCGGCGCCTTGCCGGCCGCTTCGCGGGCGGCAGGGGCTTCGATGCCGTGCACCACGCTGTTGCGCAGCAGGTGTTCGAAGGCGCCGGTCAGACGCTCCAGCACGGAACGGTCCAGTTCCACGCCACCGCCACGCACTTCCAGCTGGGCCTGCTTGCCGCTTTCACGCGCGCCTGACGGGACCACGCGGTGCAGACGCTCACCCAGGCTATTGTCGAATTCCACCATCCGCGTGCGCAGCAGGTCGTCCTGCAGTTCACGCGTCAGTCGGGACTGACCGGCCAGTTCGTCTTCACCGGCCGCCACGTTGCGTTGCAGACCGCGCTGCACCGTGGCCACGTCGTTGACCGATTCGGCCAGCATCCGGGTCAATTCCTGGAAGCGGGTGTAGCGGTCGAATTCCAGCGGGTCGAAGTCCTTGCCGGTGGCCTGAGCGGCTTCCTGGCGCGCGGCGATGCGGGCTTCCGCCTGCAGTTCCAGCTCACGCAGCTGCGTCCGCAGACGCTCCAGGTTGTCGTCCAGGTCGCCACAGCAGCACGCGCATCTGGCCCAGCTCGGATTCGAGACGGGCGCGACGGATCGCGACTTCGCCGGACAGTGCCGCCATGCGTTCCAGCAGCACACCGCGCACCCGCACCTGGGCCGCAGGCGCCACCGGGGCGCTTTCCATCGGCTGACCCAGGTCAGCCACTTCGCTGAAGTGGGCCCAGTCGATGTCGATGTCGGCCGGAACGACCGGCGGCGGGATCACCGCAGGCACTGCGGCCACCGGCGCTTCGGCGACCGGCTCAGCGATCGGTTCGACCACCGGCTCCGCCAGGGCTTCAGCAGCGATCTCGGAGGCGGGCTCCGCCACCACCGAACATCGTCGTGTCGTGGGCAATTCGGCGGCGGGCACCTCGTCGGCTTCCACCACGTCCATCAGCTCGACCGGTTCGACCGCTTCGGCGGCTTCCACCGTCTCCACGGCTGCCGGCGCTTCCACCGGCGCCGGTGCGGACACCGGCTCGGCGATCGGCGCCGCAACCGGCGCAGCCATCGGCGCCGGCACCACCGGCGCAGGAACATCGTCGTGTCGTG
>JAJHIY020000208.1:17500-24455 GCA_022114975.2 Lampris megalopsis | reverse complement strand
CACGACACGACGATGTTCCCACGCGCTACGTCCCCCTGGTGAAACTCCTCACTGCCAGGTGAAAAGAAGCGGCTGGCGACTCCACAAGTATGGGAGGAGGCGTGTGGTAGTCTGCAGCCCCCCCCGGATCAGCAGAGGGGGGCGGAGCAGCGACCGGGACGGCTCGGAAGAGAGGGGTAATTGGCCGGATACAATTGGGGAGAAAGGGGGGGAGGATGCAAAAAAATAATAAATAAATAAATTTAATAAATTCAATGCTACTAAATATAAGCTGCTAAATATGTACACAGCTGTCACACACACACACACACACACACACACACACACACACACACACACACACACACACACACACACACACACACACACACACAGAAATAATGATGAATTTGATGAATACCGAATACTTGGTACGAAACAGAAAGGGTTTATACTCAGAGTCTAGCCCTGGCCCTTCCTGTCCCGTAATACCACTTTGTACCTCAGGAGGCGATAGTGAGTCACTGCCGCGTCCGGCGTGCCCTAAGTCCAGCTAGAGAGGATGAAGAAGCAATGCAACGTCCCCAACGAGCCTCGTCTCGGATCAGTAGCGCCAAGTGGTTGCAAGATGGCGAACCGGTCGCCATTCCCCCCCCGGTTGATCCACTACTGGGTCCATACAATCTCTAATCAGTTATAATAAAAAAAAGCCAACCACTAATAAACAGCAGGCCAAAAATACACAAAATTCGACTGAGTTGCTGAAAGTCAGAGGCCGCCCATAGTTCCCGTTACGGTTCGCTTGGCTCGGGTTTTGAGCAGGAGGACGGCCACAGCAAAGCCACCTCCCCGCGTCATCTGGACTGCTTTTCGGTACCGTCTGTGTTGTCGCTGGCTGCAATAAAGAGGGCGTCCGAGTAGCCGTAGCGGTCTATTCCGTTGCCTACCAACACGGGGATCGCCGGGTCGACTCCCACCCCCGGCTTGGTCGGGCGTCCCGTAGTGAGCAGGTTTTGATATGTACTGAGCGCGCATGCGCGAGTGTTGACGCTTGAAGATATGCCCAGTAGAAGAAGGTCAACGTTGTGCCTTGGTCTCCGGTCCATTCGTTACTAATGTAACCGGTTATTTTCTTGCCCGGTGCGGGATTCGATACGGGGTGTACTGCACCACAGGGCGACATCACTAACCGCTCGGCTAAAGGGTCAGACCCGTTAGCTAGGGGGCTAACGTGTCTTATTAGTAGTTTACAGTCGTCACCCTCCCCGGAAGCGCGCCCTCGCGCTTTGTTCTTCCCGCGCTCCGAAGAGACTTCTGAGGATCTGCACACTTCCGGATCCCGCCGCTGCCACCAATGTAACCGGTTATTTTCTTGCCCGGTGCGGGATTCGATACGGGGTGTACTGCACCACAAGGCGACGTCACTAACCGCTCGGCTAAAGGGTCAGACCCGTTAGCCCCTAGCTAACGGGTCTTATTAGTAGTTTACACTAATATAAGTACTATAAAGTACAAGACGTTGTGTCAGAATTCGTCGTCCTCGCCTCTGAGATAAAAACAATCACCCGACGCAAGTGACCGGAATGTTCCGTGCAGTTTGACTACGTGAGAAAGGAATGTAAACTACTAATAAGACACGTTAGCCCCTAGCTAACGGGTCTGACCCTTTAGCCGAGCGGTTAGTGATGTCGCCTTGTGGTGCAGTACACCCCGTATCGAATCCCGCACCGGGCAAGAAAATAACCGGTTACAGGAGCTTCTGAATTGGCCGAGTGAGCTAGCAGAGCTAACGCTAACGTGGAGCTGCGTTGACACAACGTTTGAGAGGAGCATCCGGAAGGTAAAACAGAATGGATTCTCTATTTTCAATAAGTCCGCCTGAAGCATTTGACTTGGGAGACTTTGGTAGCGGCCTAATTGGATGCGAGGTTTAGAAAGATTGCGCATAGCGGCAGCAGGACTAAATGCAAAGAGTCAAGAGTGTCAAGCTAACTCGCTAGTTTACACTATGGGAGGACGTTCTGAACACGTCAGCACTGACGGAGGAGTGTAGAACCTGATAATGTAATAAATTCCCAATAATGTAATAACCCCGATAATGTAATAAAAAATCTGCTCTTGAGTCCATTGAAAATGCAATAAAACCTGATAATGTAATAACTTCCTGGTAATGTAATAAAGTGCATTTCCCAATAATGTAATAAACTTTTTACCAATAATGTAATAATATGTTACATTAACGGGACGTTATTACATTATCAGGTTAGCCTTCATTTCCCTGGTCCTGATAATGTAATAATTCCCCAATGTTGTAATAATTTAACAGCAGACCACCCATAAATGGATTCAAGTGGTGATACTGTTTAAGCAACGCAAGCTCGAGAGCTCTAGCGCCACCGACAGGTCAAAGTTGGACGTGCATGAATGCTCTACTCTTCCTCAAAGCTACCTCCAAGCTACTTCCACACACGTTTTTTCTCAGTTGGATCATTTTATTACATTATCAGGAAGTTATTACATTATCAGGTTTTATTGCATTTTCAATGGCCCCAAGTGCATTTTTTATTACATTATCGGGGATTTATTACATTATCGGGGATTTATTACATTATCAGGTTCTACAAGGAGGACAAGAAAAAGTACGGCCAGGTAAAGCAAGCATTCGATAAACATTTCATATGCAAGCATAGTGTGATCTAGCAAAGAGCTAAATTCAGCAAACGTAGCCAGGAGCCTGGTGAGACGGCTGAAGCATTTATCACTGCTGTGCATCAACTGGCTGAGCATTGTCGGTATGGACTTCTCCAAGACGAGATGATCAGAGACCGCCTTGTGGTAGGTACCAGAGACCATGGACTTGCAGAGAAGTTACAGCTAGATTCTGAGTTGACTCTCGTGAAAGCTGTCACAAAAATCCGCCAGAGTGAGGAAATTAAAAAGCAACAGCCTGCATTGAGACACAGTAGCACAGATGGCACAGATGCAAACATGGGTGCATTTGGATTCCAGGTCAAACAGAAATACTCTCCACACGGAAAAGGTGGTTTTAAACCAAAGGAAAGAGGGCAAAATAATGCAAATACTAAATGTGGCAGATATGGGGAGACACATGAAAATTCGTTCAATGCATGTCCCGCGCGCACTGCTGAGTGCAGGAAATGTAAGAAAATGGGGCATTTTGCTGCTGTTTGTAAACGGAAAATGAGAGTGGAAGAAATGAAGGAAAATTACTTGGGTGAAAGCGTAGAGACATTGTTCCTGGGCACGGTGAATTGTACAAAATCCAACACATTCTGGCCGAAATCGGTTGCAGTGAATGGTCAGCAGATGACGTTCAAGTTGGACACGGTGCTGCAGTGACAGCTATCCCGGCACATTTGTATTCCCAAAAGCCACATGGAAAGCTGCTACTGACAACCAAAAGACTGTGTGGACCAAGTAACTCTCCCATAGAGGTGAAGGGACATGTTGCTGTGGATATTAGTCACAGTGGAATTGTAGCGAAGCAGCAAGTGTATGTTGTGCCAGGGTTAGTGACTCCTTTGCTTGGCTTACCAGTGATACAGGACCTCTGCCTGCTCAGCCCTGTGCAAGCTATCACAGCAGCTGAGGTAAGCTACAAAGAACAATATCCCAGAGTTTTCACAGGCTTAGGTAAGCTAGAGGGAGAATACACAATTAAATTAAAAGAAAATGCCACTCCCTTTGCCCTCGCTGTGCCACGCCGTGTGCCATTGCCTTTGAGAGGAAAAGTTCAAGAAGAGTTTAAAAGGATGGAGGAAATGGGCGTTATTTCTCCTATAGAGGAAGCTACAGAGTGGTGCTCAGGAATGGTCGTGGTACCAAAACCTAATGGAAAAATTAGAATATGTGTCGACCTAACCCGCCTGAACGAAAATGTGTGCAGGGAGCGACATATTCTTCCAGCTGTTGATGAGACGCTAGCTAAGCTAGCTGGAGCTAGGATTTTTTCCAAACTGGATGCCACTGCCGGTTTTTGGCAGGTGCCTTTGCACAAAGATTCAGCCCCACTCACCACCTTCATCACACCATTTGGCCGTTATTGTTTTAATCGGCTTCCCTTTGGAATATCATCCGCGCCAGAACACTTTCAGAAGCGTTTAACGCAGATGCTTGACGCCCTAGAAGGAACTTTGTGTCATGCGGATGACATCCTGGTGTTCGGTGCCACGCCCAAAGAGCATGATGACAGGGTGCATCAAGTGTTGCAAAGACTGCAGCAGCAGGGCCTAACCCCGAATGACAAATGTCAGTTCGCAGTGAAGCAGGTCAAATTTCTCGGACACATTGTCAGTTCAGAGGGCATACAAGCAGAGAAGATTAGGGCAATTAGAGAGATGCCACCACCCAAAGCTGTGGCTGACGTAAAACGCTTCATGGGGATGGTCAACTATGTGGGGAAATTCTCTCCTAACATCACAGAGCTCGCTGGGCCAATCAGAGAACTCCTGAAAGCAGAAAACATGTGGATGTGGGGAGCAGCGCAGCAGTGTGCCTTTGAAAAGGTGAAAAACGAGCTCAGCTCATCTACTGTCCTTGCCCAGTACAGTCCAGAGAAACCAACCAGGGTGTCAGCAGACGCATCGTCTTACAGATTAGGGGGGGTCTTATCTCAGCTTCAAGAACCTGGAGACTGGAGGCCAGTGGCTTTCATATCTTGCAGCATGACTGAAACAGAGCGCAGATATGCCCAAATTGAAAAGGAGGCCCTAGCTGTCACCTGGGCTTGCGAAAGATTTCAGACCTACCTCCTGGGCCTACACTTTGTGATGCGAACCGACCACAAACCGTTAATCAGCCTTCTCAGCTCAAGGCCGCTGGATGACGTCCCGCCTCGTATAATGCGCTTCAGATTGAGACTTCTGCGTCGTTCCTACTCAGTCGTACATGTACCAGGGAAAAATCTTATTGCAGCTGACGCTCTATCAAGAGCTCCACTCCAGCGTACTACAACAGAGGAAGACCTTGCGCTTCAGAACAACATCACAGCTCAAATCAATGAGGTCATTCAGCAACTCCCGGCCTCACCTGAGAAGTTACTACAAATAAGAAAAGCACAAGAAGAAGATCCAGTGTGTAAGCAGCTGTCCTCCCTGATCCCCACAGGATGGGAAAGAAGCAGTTCTGCGCCACAGTTAAAGCCTTTCTGGCAATACAGAAACGACGACCTGTTGATGGTGGATGGCCTGTTGATGAAAGGAAAGAGAATACTGATTCCAGCAAGCATGCAACAGGACATCTTGGACAAAATTCACCAGGGTCACCAGGGAATGGTGAAATGCATGGCCAGGGCCCATGGAGCAGTGTGGTGGCCTGGGCTGACAAAACAGATCAGAGAGAAGGTACGTCAGTGTGAAATTTGTGCTAAAGAGAGTCAAAATGCCACCGAACCTCTGATGACCACACCCTTGCCATCACGCCCATGGGAACGGCTAGCAGCTGACTTGTTTGAGTGGAAGAAGGGTCAGTATTTAGTAGTCATTGATTACTATTCAAGATACTCTGAGGTTGCCAATTTAACAAGCACTTCAGCAACAGCTGTGATTGTGAAAATAACAGCCATCTTTAGCCGCCACGGGGTACCGGATACACTAGTCACAGACAACGGACCACAGTTTGCTGCTGCAGAGTTCACAGATTTTGCTAAAGATTACAACTTTCAACATGTTACCAGTAGCCCCCATTACCCGCAAAGCAACGGGGAAGCTGAACGTGCAGTAAAGACTGTGAAATCCTTGTTGCGGAAGAGTAAGGACCCTCACAAAGAACTTATGGCGTACAGAGCAACTCCTCTTGCCCATGGAGTATCACCGGCACAGCTCCTGATGGGGCGCAGCATCCAAACACCCCTTCTGGTGTGTCCACGCACTCTCAAACCAGCATGGCCAGACTTGGGAGCTTTTGAGTTGAAAGACCAGGAGCTTAAAAGACAACAGGCTGAAGGATACAACAGACGACATAGAGCACGGGAGACACCACCACTCCAGCCAGGTCAGAGAGTTTGGATACGGAATGTTCCACACACAGGAGTCGTCTCTGGATCAGCAGGGACACCACGTTCATACGCGATCCAAACCTCAACAGGCAGTCTCCGAAGAAACCGTTCTCATTTGAGAGTAGTGCCTTCACCGTCTGGAAGCCAGCCGGACTCTGGACTACACACCAGAGTTGGCAGGGCAGTCAAGCCTGTTAAAAGACTGCATTTGTAGTTTAGTGTTGTGAGTATACACGGAGCAGAATAACCTCCATACCACAACAGAGAGGATCAGGTAGTCTACCCCACCTCTCAGTTAGGTTATGTACTTGTCTTGATATGTTCATAGGTTAAAAAGGAAAATGAGATGTGAAATGTGTGTCTAGATATGAGATGTGAAATGTGTGTCTAGATATGAGATGTGAAATGTGTGTCTAGATATGAGATGTGAAATGTGTGTGTAGATATGGGATGTGAAATGTGTGTCTAGATATGAGATGTGAGATGTGAAGTTCATTTAACCAGTCTACATATGCTCACGTTTACAGAGAGGTTTAAGGTGCCAGCTGTTCCCCTGCCTTGTTGGTAAAATCAGCATTAGGCTTTATTAACATGTGATTTAATTGTTCTGTAAAGATCCTGAAAGTATCAGTTTAAAAGGGGGAGATGTAGTGAGCAGGTTTTGATAGGTAATGAGCGTGCATGCGCGAGTGTAGAGACTTGAACATATGCCTAGTAAAAGGTCAACGTTAGGCCTTGGTCTCCGGTCCATTCATTACTAATATAAGTACTATAAAGTACAAGACACAGACAATTGGTGGTGTCTGCGGGTGGGAAACCGGATGTGGGTGTGTCTCCTGGTCGCTGCACTAGCTCCCCCTGTGGTAGGTCTGGGTGCGGCTGTTCAGGGGGGGAGGGGGAACTGGGGGGAATAGCGTGATCCCTCCCACGTGCTACGTCCCCCTGGTGAAACTCCTTCAC
>JAJHIY020000208.1:0-7500 GCA_022114975.2 Lampris megalopsis | reverse complement strand
GATTGGTTTCTTCAGGTTTTCCAGGGGGCGCAGCTCCGTGTCGCCCCAGACACGCCCACTTTTATTGGCAGCGAATTGGTATTTGTTTTAGTGGTTTTTGATCTAACGCGATTGGACAATTCCCGTGGCTGTCAATCATGTTCACACCCGCCACGACGCCTCGTCTCAACTGTCAATCATCCACCGTCTACCAACCCTGATAAAAATCTATAGGCTGCACTGTCCTTCTTAATAACTCTGTGACCGTGTGGACATTAAAGCAGCTGTCAGGGGTGCTACGCCAAGGTAGATTGCGCCCCCCCCCTCAAAAAAAACGTTTTTAGCACCAGCCGCCACTGCTATGATACACTACAAGACAGTACCAATCACACATTTGTTCAACACCTTGCAAAAATAGAATTGAAACAGCACAGGCTTAAATAAAATGAAAGCCAATAGCACACAAGCTAGAGCATACAGGATGCAGGTGCACAGCACACATGCCACACACTGCCTGCATCATAGGCCAGCCGGTCCAATCCGGCATCATGCAAGTCAATCTGATACCAAACACGAAACCGTCCAGACCCACGGATCACCAAAGTGTGAAGTCGATGAAGGGTTGTCGAGAAAATCAAAGGACAGACCGACAGAGACTCCCTCCGTTTCAGTTTGGTTATTAGTCAGTCTGAGAATGTTTGAACGTCCCTCTCAGGTCGTCCATGAGTGAGTGAGTGACCATATTTTGCGACACATAGCCTACGGTGGCAGTTTCGGCAGCGCGGTGGGAAAAAAAACCAGAATGGAGCAGCTGCGTCGCAGTTAGGGAACAGAATCACGTAACAGTCATAACCAAAAAAAGGCCAATAGTAAATATGACTCGTGCCAAACGAACCTCAAAGCCCACGCCTGGTAACAGGCCTTCTGCGCCTACTGGGCTCCACCTACCCTGGCTCACCGGTATAAATGGGTGATAACAGTCTCCTGAACCTACTAGTAGGTTTAGTAGGCCCCCACTAGCCCATATATTTGGGACACGTGTGATGATAACTCCTATTCAATAGACTGATAACAGTCAAATCTGCTGGCAGAAGACAGGATGTGTCCACACTGCGACACGGGAGGGGTGGAGACAGAGCTGCACGTCACCATCACCTGTCCTAAGTATAGCCAGATTAGAAGCCACTACTATCCGAAAATTGAACAGATCCACCCAAATTTCAGAAGACTCCCTGAGATCAGCAAACTAGCCATCCTATTGGGAGAGGAGAAGACAAACTAGCCACCCTGCTGGGAGACGGACAGACAAACTAGCCATCCTATTGGGAGAGGAGCAGACAAACTGGCCATCCTGCTGAGAGAGCAGAAGACAAACTAGCCATCCTACTGGGAGAGGAGAAGACAAACTAGCCATCCTACTGGGAGAGGAGAAGACAAACTAGCCATCCTACTGGGAGAGGAGAAGACAAACTAGCCACCCTGCTGGGAGAAGGACAGACAAACTAGCCATCCTATTGGGAGAGGGGAAGACAAACTAGCCATCCTACTGGGAGAGGAGAAGACAAACTAGCCACCCTGCTGGGAGAGGAGAAGACAAACTAGCCATCCTATTGGGAGAGGAGAAGACAAACTAGCCATCCTATTGGGAGAGGGGAAGACAAACTAGCCATCCTATTGGGAGAGGAGAAGACAAACTAGCCATCCTGCTGGGAGAGGAGAAGACAAACTAGCCACCCTGCTGGGAGAGGAGAAGACAAACTAGCCATCCTGCTGGGAGAGGAGAAGACAAACTAGCCATCCTATTGGGAGAGGGGAAGACAAACTAGCCATCCTATTGGGAGAGGGGAAGACAAACTAGCCATCCTATTGGGAGAGGAGAAGACAAACTAGCCATCCTGCTGGGAGAGGAGAAGACAAACAAGCCATCCTATTGGGAGAGGGGAAGACAAACTAGCCATCCTATTGGGAGAGGGGAAGACAAACTAGCCATCCTATTGGGAGAGGAGAAGACAAACTAGCCATCCTATTGGGAGAGGAGAAGACAAACTAGCCATCCTATTGGGAGAGGGGAAGACAAACTAGCCATCCTGCTGGGAGAGGAGAAGACAAACTAGCCATCCTGCTGGGAGAGGGGAAGACAAACTAGCCATCCTATTGGGAGAGGAGAAGACAAACTAGCCATCCTATTGGGAGAGGAGAAGACAAACTAGCCACCCTGCTGGGAGAGGAGAAGACAAACTAGCCATCCTATTGGGAGAGGAGAAGACAAACTAGCCATCCTGCTGGGAGAGGAGAAGACAAACTAGCCATCCTGCTGGGAGAGGAGAAGACAAACTAGCCATCCTATTGGGAGAGGAGAAGACAAACTAGCCATCCTACTGGGAGAGGAGAAGACAAACTAGCCACCCTGCTGGGAGAGGAGAAGACAAACTAGCCATCCTATTGGGAGAGGGGAAGACAAACTAGCCATCCTATTGGGAGAGGAGAAGACAAACTAGCCATCCTATTGGGAGAGGGGAAGACACACTAGCCATCCTACTGGGAGAGGAGAAGACAAACTAGCCATCCTACTGGGAGAGGAGAAGACAAACTAGCCACCCTGCTGGGAGAGGAGAAGACAAACTAGCCATCCTACTGGGAGAGGAGAAGACAAACTAGCCATCCTGCTGGGAGAGGAGAAGACAAACTAGCCATCCTACTGGGAGAGGAGAAGACAAACTAGCCATCCTATTGGGAGAGGAGAAGACAAACTAGCCATCCTACTGGGAGAGGAGAAGACAAACTAGCCACCCTGCTGGGAGAGGGACAGACAAACTAGCCATCCTATTGGGAGAGGAGAAGACAAACTAGCCATCCTATTGGGAGAGGGGAAGACAAACTAGCCATCCTACTGGGAGAGGAGAAGACAAACTAGCCATCCTATTGGGAGAGGGGAAGACAAACTAGCCATCCTATTGGGAGAGGAGAAGACAAACTAGCCATCCTATTGGGAGAGGAGAAGACAAACTAGCCACCCTGCTGGGAGAGGGGAAGACAAACTAGCCATCCTACTGGGAGAGGGAACGACAAACTAGCCATCCTATTGGGAGAGGAGAAGACAAACTAGCCATCCTACTGGGAGAGGGGAAGACAAACTAGCCATCCTGCTGGGGGAGGAGAAGACAAACTAGCCACCCTGCTGGGAGAGGAGAAGACAAACTAGTTTGGGAGGTCTGGCTCTGTTCCGGCAGCGGTACCAGGAAGAGACGGGATGGCGATGAAGCAGTCGTCTACCGGTTCCATCGGTTTCCGGCTGCCGCGTGGTGGGAGGGAGGCGCTGTGGTTTCCACGCCGGGGGAGGCGGTGGCAGGGGTTGTGAGTGGATGGCAGTGGGTTGATAGATGGAAGGTGGAACTTTAATCAGAATGGCGCCCGGAGCGTTTTTCAGGGAAGTAAACAGGTTAATCAGTCATCTCCCCCCCCCCACACACACACACATATATACATACATACAACCACTCACTCCTCTCCCTAGCCTTCCCTTGTCATGTGACCACTGCTGACACCAGCAAACCACCATTCATCTGGTATTCCATCAGCAACCCACCCCCACCACCACAGACACCCCCCCTCCCATTTCAGCATCCCATAAACCATCTCTCTATCATAAAGGAAATGCAGGTCAACATCAAGTCCCCATCACCTCCCTCCCAACCCCATTTAATATCTGTGTGTTTGTGTGTGTGTGTGTGTGTGTATGTGTGTGTTTATCACCTTTCACACTCTGTTGCTTCCAGAGAGCTCTACAGTCTCTTAGCACCCCATCGCAAAATTATACCCCCCCCCAAAATACAGTCAAGCCAAAACCCCCATGAGGCAAAGGGCACCGTTACCACCATCCCAATTGCTCATTTAGCGTGTGTGCGGGCACATTTGTGTGTGTGTGTGTGTGTGTGTGTGTGTGTGTGTGTGTGTCCAGGACACAGTGGGATCTCGGTGTCTACATTAACACCCATGCCATGCGTCGAGTCATGCCAAATTACATCATGCCTGATGACCTTTGCGTGTTTAATCCGACTCAATGGAGTACCAGAGGAGGGGAACTCCCCGGAGGTTATGGTCTGGTCGGCGACTCATGCCACGGGGTGTGTCATCTGCCTCACGGATTTGTCTTTCGTTCTTTCCCCCCACCCCTCCCCACCCCTCTCTCTCTCTCTCTCGGTTTCTCTCCCAGGCCACCTGGCATGACCTCGCTGCCGCCACTCCAAAACTTCGCCCGTGGGAGATGCTGCATCATTCAGCAATATGAATAACAACAAATCAAAGCGAGCAGGACAGGCCTTACCAGCAGGACAGGCCTTACCAGCAGGACAGGCCTTACCAGCAGGAGAGCAGCGCGGCTGCATGGCGTGTCTGCACGGCACGGCTGCGTGGCGCGGCTGCACGGCGTGTCTGCATGGTGCGGCTGCATGGCAGGGCTGCATGGTGCGACTGCATGGCCCGGCTGCATGGCCCGGCTGCATGGCCCGGCTGCATGGCGCGGCTGCATGGCGCGGCTGCATGGCGCGGCTGCATGGCGTGTCTGCATGGCCCGGCTGCATGGCGTGTCTGCATGGTGCGGCTGCACGGCACGGCTGCATGGCACGGCTGCATGGCGCGGCTGCATGGCGTGTCTGCATGGTGCGGCTGCACGGCACGACTGCATGGCACGGCTGCATGGCGCGGCTGCACGGCGTGTCTGCACGGTGCGGCTGCACGGCACGACTGCATGGCACGGCTGCATGGCACGGCTGCATGGCGCGGCTGCATGGCACGGCTGCATGGCGTGTCTGCATGGTGCGGCTGCATGGCACGGCTGCATGGCACGGCTGCACGGCGTGTCTGCACGGTGCGGCTGCACGGCACGGCTGCATGGCACGGCTGCATGGCACGGCTGCATGGCGTGGCTGCATGGTGCGGCTGCATGGCACGGCTGCATGGCAGGGCTGCATGGCACGGCTGCATGGCAGGGCTGCATGGCGCGGCTGCATGGCGCGGCTGCATGGCGCGGCTGCATGGCGCGGCTGCATGGCGCGGCTGCATGGCAGGGCTGCATGGCAGGGCTGCATGGTGCGGCTGCATGGCAGGGCTGCATGGCAGGGCTGCATGGTGCGGCTGCATGGCCCGACCCGCCCTCAGGGACCGGAGCCTGCGGATGTCATTGGGTTTCCGCCGTGTGACAGGGGTTCATATGAACGACTGCTCTTTTGGTTGTCACGACTTTGGAAGTGGAACATTTTCCATTAGCGCCGGGTTTACTACTTGTGACGTGACTTATGTCCATGTAAAGTCCACGCACATCCATCTTGCGGTGGATGTTAAGTGTAATCTTATTTTAGTTTCAGTCATGGAAAGTCTTTTTTTTTTAAAAAAGTAATTCAATCATATATCCAAGGAAACGGTTGATATTCACGACGATCTTGCCTTTTCCTCTGTCACGCTGCCTCTGCATTACCCGTTGGAAAATAAGACCTCAGCCCACAGTAGTGCAACACAAAAGACAAAAACACTCATCCAAAATTCCCCGAAATCAGACAAAAACAGAGCGAACAAAGCAAAAAAACACAAACCGTTAACAACACAGGCCACTCAGTGCAACACAGGCCACAAACTTCCACCGTCCAGGAGAGCGAACGCCAGGATGACTGCCAGAACTGCTGTATCGCATGAGCTAACAGTTAGCTTAGCTGACCCGCATCCGCGTCCTGTCAGACCGCCCTCGCTGTTTCCTCCTTGGGCACAGCTCCAGGCAGGGCCGGGGTCCCTGGGCCCACAAGACGCAGCAGACCAAGCTGTCCCAGTCGATCCAGCGCCAGCTCTCCCCGCCATCACACAAAGACAAACTTAGACGCAGATGTGGACAAAGACACTGCATGGACGGTACTGCGTGAGGCCGCCGCAAGTTCGCGCCACCAACTTTCCCCATCGGTACTGGGTGAGGCCGCCGCAAGCGTGAATTCGTGCCGCCATCTTCCCACACCAGAAGCGGAAAGTGGATAAGGTGTGGTTATCAACAATATGTATATATATATATATATATATATATACACACACATACATACATATATATATATATATATATATATATATATATATATATATATATATATATATACATACATATATATATATATATATATATATATATACATACACACACACACATACATATATATATATATATATATATATGTATGTATGTATGTATGTATGTATGTATGTATGTATGTATGTATATATATATATGTATGTATGTATGTATGTATGTATGTATGTATGTATGTATATATCTGTATATATATATATATCTGTATATATATCTGTATATATATCTGTATATATATATATATATATATATATATATATCTGTATATCTGTATATATATCTGTATATATATCTGTATATATATATGTGGCAGTTCCTGCGGTTGCCCCCGGAATTCGCTACATCGGTGTCAGAAGTGGGATGCGTGCGGATGCGCTTCCCGAAGGAGGCGGGTAGTGTAGCGAGCATGGATAAGTAGACACGTTAGCCCTTGGCTAACGGGTCGGACCCTTTAGTCGAGCGGTCAGCGATGTCTCCCGCGGTGCGGGAGATACGGGTTCGCATCCCGGCTGCGGCGGTTCCTGTGGTTGCCCCCCCGAATTCGCTACAATACACACACACACACACACACACATCATGAGAGAGCATTACCGTTAAGCGGTATGGCTAAGCACGTGCATCTTTAAGATGTTCTGGTATCAGCATCAGGACCAATGAATTCCTACGGATCCCCGACCCCACAGCACCATCGCCTGTCCGATTTATTGTTATTGTCTGTCTTATTAAAAAACACTGAGGCAGTCTGTCACCCGTGTGTGTGTGTCTGTGTGTGTGTGTGTGTGTGTGTGTGTGTGTGTGTGTAGTCAGGCTGGGGGTCCCAGGAGCAGGGGTGTCTGGGAGGAGAGAAGTGAAAATGTGTCACGGTGGGAAAAAATAACACAGAAAAGAGAGGAAGAGATTTATAACTTAACACCCAAAGGGGTTGTTTTCTCTCTCTCTCTCTCTCTCTCTCTCTCGCTCTCTCTCTCTCTCTCTCTCTCTCTCTCTCTCTCTCTCTCCCCCCCCCCTCTCTCTGCTTTATGAAAGTCAGAACATGGTGTTGGCTGATTTGTTTTGTATTTGTTAATGTGAAGCTAACGCAGGAAACAACGGCCAGTCCAAGAGAGAGAGAGAGAGAGAGAGAGAGGGGCAAATCTGTGTGTGTGTGTGTGTCTGTGTGTGTGTGTATATGTGTTGCAGGAAAGGTACTATTGCACACAGAGAAGCATAACTTACCATTAGCTGGTTGTGCGTCATGTGGGCCGAGCATTCTCTCTCTCCCTCCCATTATATCCTCCTATCTCTTTATCTCCAATACTACCCAAACCCAGTTACCCAGCAATGGTGATGTCACGACTCTACCCCTCAGACGCCACGTGTGACTTCCGACGTGAAGCCACAAAATCGCGAGTCTCATT
>JAJHIY020001490.1:0-24470 GCA_022114975.2 Lampris megalopsis | reverse complement strand
ATGCTTTGGCAATATGTACACAAATGTATGTCATGCCAATAAAGCACATATTGAATTGAATTGAATTGAAAGAGAGAGAGAGAGAGTTCTGTTACATCACACTCCACCAACTATTTGGGGGAGAGAGAGAGAGAGAGAGAGAGTTCTGTTACATCACACTCCACCAACTATTTGGGAGAGAGAGGAGAGGAGGGGGGGGAGTCTGTTTGTATGAATTGTTGTCTCCTAATCCCCAGGGGATCTGCTGTGTAATTATTATTTATTAACAGTCCCTTCTTCCTGTACCGTTTTGTGGCGTACATGTCTGCTATATCTGCACATTTCCATAGTTTGCAATAGAGAGAGAGAGAGAGAGAGGGGGGTGTTAATGTTCATGTGCTGTGCAGATCTTTAACGTTAATTACTATCACTTATTGTTATTTCTACTTTCTTTTTCAATTTACATCCATTTTACTGCATCAAAGGCTTTGGCAACACAGATGAGCGATTTGTCGTGCCCATAAAGCCGACTGAATTGAGCTGAAATTGAGAGAGAGAGAGAGAGAGAGAGAACGTTGTCCAGTTGCACAGGATAAGAGAAGCAACAATATCAAAAACTTAACACATTAATGATTAAGCATAAGAATATGAATATGGCTGCAGATCCAAGTGATCCATGAGCAAGTGATTTCAATTTATTCAATGATCTTACTTGATTTATTTAATGCATACTAGTCATAACAAGTTGAAAGAAGAAGAGTAATAATACTAAGCCAGCTTCAATCTGTGGTCACGTGCTGCTTTGCTTTAAAAGCTTTTTAGTAGGAGATCGCAGGAGCAATATACTGTAATAGCTAAGAGAAGAGAAGATCACATATACTTTATATTTAGGTAACAGGCACAAATGTGAAACGTTGCAACTCGTAAAAACTCAGTCAGCTGTCGCTAGACGTCGTTTAGGCCCGTGATTACAGGTGAAACAGGGAGGGTCTTTATGCGTGGAGACCCTGCTCTGGAAATTGACGTGCTTTCACAGTAGCCCGACTTGCCCGGGGGGAAATAATTTGGAAGACCACTTTGCAATGGAAAAAGTTTTACACATCACTCAGTCAAAAGGCTCCTGGCTAATTATGAATGAGGCAACGTGTGGCTGGCAACCCGGGGTCGTTTCTTATGTATCGGGTCGTGAATGAGATGTTAACGTTCATTAATTCATTTTCGGTGAAAATGTGACAGAGCACCCCATAGCGAAGCAGCTAGAACCCAGACAGCATCCGGATGTGGGCCACATGTATGAGAGCAAATATGGCCCAAATATGCCAAATCAGATGTGGGGCCTTTTTTTGGCAAAGATGCGGTGCTCTCGGCAACATGTGATCTGGATGTGACCCTGAAGTGGCCCGTGTGGTAAATGGTGAATATGGCCCAGATATCACACAACAAATATGGCCACCTTCGGCAAATATGTGGCACATTGCTATGGCTCGGTTCTGGCCCAGATCTGGCAAACAGGAGCGGACCGCCCAAGTGCCATCATTCCACATGGTATGTGGGCCGGATGACGTGTCGGGTGTGGGACGGGTCCGGGCCACAGCGGTTCTGCTATCTGGGGACAGTGTTTCCCGTACTAGTATCGTGTACTGAGAAAGGATTGCTGATGAAAGATCCGTTTGTGCCGTCGGTGTGGTTAAATAAGTATACTAACGTGCTCTTTATTCTGCATGTTAGACGCTCTTTCCCCCTGGCACTCACATGTGTCATGAGTAATCATCAGATCACAACGGATGAGGCAGTGAAGATCCAATAACCATAACCATCTCTGAAGTTGGCCAATCACGTGTACTGAACGAGAGGTAAGTGCTGCGCATCCCTACTCAACAGCACATCGCAACTACGGCGACAGAGCAACGTTTGCATCAATCTTCCGACATGTTTGTATTTTGTGTGAAATTCACCGCACACAGCAACTACACAACAGACTGAATACTCAACAAATACTACTGCTACTACTACTACTACTACTACTACGTCTGGCTGCTCTCGTTAGGGGGCGCCACAGCGGATCATCCGTTTCCATTTCTTCCTGTCTTCTGCGTCTTCCTCTGTCTCACCAGCCACCTGCATGTCCTCCCTCACCACATCCATAAACCTCCTCTTTGGCCTTCCTCTTCTCCTCTTCCCTGGCAGCTCCATATTCAGCATCCTTCTCCCAGTATACCCAGCATCTCTCCTCCACACATGTCCACACCATCTCCATCTTGCCTCTCTTGCTTTGTCTCCAAACCGTCCAACCTGAGCTGTCCCTCTAATATACTCGTTCCTAATCCTGTCCTTCTTCATCACTCCCAATGAAAATCTTATCATCTTCACCTCTGCCACCTCCAGCTCCACCTCCTGTCTTCTCATCAGCGCCACTGTCTCCAAACCATACAACATAGCTGGTCTCACTGCCATCTTGTAAACCTTCCCTTTAACTCTTGCTGGTACCCTTCTGTCTCACATCACTCCTGACACTCTTCTCCACCCACTCCACCCTGCCTGCACTCTCTTCTCCACCTCTCTTCTGCAGTCCCCGTTACTTTGGACAGCTGACCCCAAGTATTTAAACTCATACGCCTTCCTCACCTCTACTCCTTGCATCCTCACCATCCCACCGTCCTCCCTCTCATTCACACATAGGTATTCCGTCTTGCTCCTACTGACTTTCATTCCCCTTCTCATTCCTGTACTCAACAAATAAACAAGTTTTATTTGGATGTCAGCTATTTAAGAAATTGCCTCATTTCATAAACACTCAGTTTCTCACATAGAAACAAAACTCAGTGTTGAACTATCGGACCTTTTCTCAACTGTCTTGTGTGCAGTTGCTGCTGTTGATTTTGCATGCAGATGCATTATATATATATATATATATATATATATATATGTGTGTGTGTGTGTGTGTGTGTATATAGTGTATATATATAGTGTATATATATAGTATATATAGTGTATATATATAGTGTATATATATAGTGTATGTATATATATAGTGTATATATAGTGTGTGTATATATATATAGTGTGTGTGTGTGTGTGTATATATATATATACTCTATATATATATACTCTATATATATACTCTATATATATATACTCTATATATATACTCTATATATATATATATATATATATATATATATATATATATATATATATATATATATATATATCCATCCATCCATTATCCAAGCCGCTTATTCCAATATGGATCACGGGAAGTGGAGCCTATCCCAGCAGTCATTGGGCGGCAGGCGGGGAGACACCCTGGACAGGCCGCCAGGCCATCACAGGGCCCACACACACACACACACACACACACACACACATTCACACCTAGGGACAATTTAGTACAGCTGAGTCACCTGACCTACACATCTTTGGACTGTGGGAGGAAACCGGAGCACCCGGAGGAAACCCACACAGACACGGGAGAACATGCAAACTCCACACAGACGACGACCCGGAACGACCCCCAAGGTTGGACTACCCCGGGGCTCGAACCCCGGACCTTCTTGCTGTGAGGCGACCCCGCTAACCACTGCGCCACCGTGCCGCCCATTATATATATACAGATGTGTGAATATACTGTTGTTATGCAACATCTAATGTCTAATTGCATTGCGGTCATTCATTTGCCCCACTTGAGAAGTGCTGCACTTGGGCCACACCGTGTAAGGTACCGCGTAAAACTATTTGCTGGTGTCACAGAAAGTTGAATCAGTTCATCCGAATACAAACGTTTGCGTCCGGATGAACTGATTCAACCGTCTGGGATTTCCTCACCTGGATTACCGAGCATGCAGAAAGACTATCCGTCTGTGCTATATGAGCAACCGTCCCTTACTTAACATGCAACGCTGTCGCCGAAGAAGAGCGGCTCCTGGCTTGTTTGGATGGGATGTGGGGTTTTTTTAGGCTGCACACTGCTTTTAGCTCCGGGTGAAACAACACTTGCTACTCTGAAATAAAGACCGAATCTAATCCTCACCTCTCAGCGCCGCAGCCTGAGTCGGGATCCTGTTGTTCAGGGCCAAGTTATGTGACGGCAAAGGCGAAGTGAATAGTTAGCGACGGATCTCTGCTATCGTCGGTCAGGTCAAGTCAGTTCCACTTGTATAGCCCAGTTTCACTTTTGTGTTTTTCAAAAGGGGAACTTTTTGCCTGTCTAGGGGACGCTGTAGGATGGGTGCATGTAAAAAAGATGAAGAAATGTCATGTTTGCTATACCACACCTTGGCTGCAACAGTACATGAGCATATGCCCGGATAGCAGAACTGCTGTGGCCCGGACCCGTCCCACACCGACACTTCATCCAGCACACGTACCGTGTGGAATGATGGCACTTGGGAGGTCCGCTCCTGTTTGCCAGATCTGGGCCAGAACCAAGCCATAGCAATGCCGCATGTGCCACATATTTTATTTTATTTATTTTTTTAGACAACTAAGGTAATGTTTATTTGCCATATTGTTCTTTATCCACCTGTGGATCATATGTTATAGAAAACCCTAAAATAGGGTAATTCAAATATAGACTAGAACCGTTAGTCTATATTTAAGTGGAGCTTAAAACCTAATTCAAATATTATTATGAAAGATGTGTATGATATCAAAGGCTATTATTTTCTCACTTTTACATATATTGTTTTTTGCTGGGGTCAGACATACAGTGGATGGCCATTTATATCAGAAGAAAGTCTAATTTCAACTAACTAGGGACTTTAATACATCAGATACAATAAAACTGCTTGGTTAATTAAATGAAACAAGAGAATTAATTTGCAGCTACATGGATTTACTACAGAGGATTCATACTTTATGAGTTCTGGGTAAGAAAATGTATATAATAGAGAAATTCAGCACATCTATTCAGCGGCTTCTTTTCCCTTGCCGGAGTCCCGGCTCTTAGCTCTCAGTTTGTTATGTGCCACATATTTGCCAGAGGTGGCCCATATTAGTTTGGTGATATTTGGGCCATATTCACCATTTACCACACGGGGCCACTTCAGGGTCACATCCAGATCACATGTTGCCCAGAGCACCGCATCTTTGCCAACAAAGGCCCACGTCTGATTTGGCATATTTGGGCCATATTTGCTATTATCCATGTGGGCCACTTCAGGCTCACATCCATTTTGTCAGGGCCAGAAGAAGGCCATCAGTGCCGCATCACCGCCTGAAGTGGCCCACATCCGCATGCTGTCTGGGTGCAAACAAAGCTCTGCAAACAAAGGCGAAATGATCAAGCAATAAAATGACTACCCAAGTCTACGATGCCTCGAGCGTGTTTTGCTCTGTGTCAAAGAAGTGGAGTTGGGGCGTCCGGGTAGCGTAGCGGTCTATTCTGTTAACCTACAAACACGGGGATCGCCGGTTCGAATCCCCGTGTTACCTCCGGCTTGGTCGGGCGTCCCTACAGACACAATTGGCCGTGTCTGCGGGTGGGAAGCCGGATGTGGGTATGTGTCCTGGTCGCTGCACTAGCGCCTCCAGTTCAGGGGGGAGGGGGAACTGGGGGGGGATAGCGTGATCCTCCCACGTGCTACGTCCCCCTGGTGAAACTCCTCACTGTCAGGTGAAAAGAAGCGGCTGGTGACTCCACATGTATGGGAGGAGGCATGTGGTAGTCTGCAGCCCTCCCCGGATCAGCAGAGGGGGTGGAGCAGAGACCGGGACGGCTCGGAAAAGTGGGGTAACTGGCCGGACACAATTTGGGAGGATAAAAAAGGAGGAGGGGCGGGTGGAGTTGCTGAAACTGATGCATTGGGTATTCACCAACCAGCGAAAAAGTCACGGCATGACACGAGTCTTTTTCTCTAATTGAATGAATTAATTGAATTAAAGCCACCTCATTGTGCTGTGGCGGTCACGTGTTGATAGTTTACTGAGATGACTTGTCCTTTTCATGGGGAAGTGGAAACCAAATCACATTTGAGTGCTTTACGATACCCAGTAAATTCCAGTTTATCCTAGGAGGGAAATCAAACTTCCCCAATGATTTCAATTAGTTTAATTGTAAAGCGAATAGAAACTTGTCCGTTGGGGGAAATAAAATTATTCTGATGCATTTCAATAAATTAAAGGTACATTCTGTAATTTCAAATGTAAACAAAAGGGATCGCCCCGCTGCAAAGAAATTCTCAACACAGAGTTGGAACCAGATTTCCCTCCATCATGGCCTGGCAAGTCTCATAACACCAGAAGAAGAAACGAGACGACTCCACCCGAGCTGTCCATGGGTTCTGATGCTGTAGAAGGTTTTTAGATATTGAAACGAAACAGGCCTTGTATCGTCAATAACACTCACATGAGAATGAAATTCTCATTTCCTCTTGTTTTCTCTCTTCTGTTCTTTTACTTTTCGTTGATGATTTACGCTCTTCAGTTGTGTGTGTGAACGGGTGATTCTCCAGTTAGGGCGGTTTTTCTGTCCCCAGAGTAGATGTTCAAGAAGAAACAAAAACCCTCTTTTTTGGGAAAAAAAACAATTATTGTATTTGTTAGCATTAGGTTGTGTTAGCTATGATTTGTGTCTCAGTGGTGATATTTTAATACTTTTTCAGTGTGTTGAAAATTCAAATGTGTCAGAATTTCACTGTTTTGGGCTGGTCCCCAACCCAGACTTTTGAACTTCCCCTCTATAATAAAGTAATCAAAATGGCTAAATCCATTAAAGCTTTAATTTGCATTTTCTCATAATAATTTAAAAAGAAATATTTCAAATTCACATGGTTTATATATGTGCAATTTTCACATTTTTATAGTTAAATATCGCTGTAATCTGTCATTACCGTCACACCCGACATTTTAGAGCGACAACGTTTTTTCAAACAACAACAACGTGGTTGCCATGGAAACGAGAAGTGCCAGAGGCGCGTGAGCAGTCATGGCAGAGGCGTGACTTTTTCATGTGCACAAACGTGATGTGAAGGTTTATATGTCCTGATCTGACAGGATGGTTATTACAAGTCATTACCAAACAGGTTACTAGCTGAGTATTTTAGTTCAGAAATAAGAAACTTCACTTTATTCACGTATAATCATTGTACATTGTATGCTAGCTAACAAGTTAGCTTAGCAAGTCTAAGACTCGGCCAACTTTTTCTCCAAAAAGTGAAAACTGTCATAACCATCACGTGTCATTACATCACATTTTGGTGTTACGACTTTGAAAAAAGCATCATAACGTCATACTGATTTTGTAGGACGATCAAAGCTACGCTAGGTTATGTGTTCCAGACCACTTAATATAGAGCTTTTGAAAAAGAAAGAGACAGATTTTAAAGGCATTTATTTTTTATTTTTTCAAAATTTCAAAAGCCAGAAGAATCACCCGAATACACCTCAAAGTTATGTGGTCGAAAAACTCAGACACTTTCCCTTTAAGAATCCATTCCTTTCGATGGGAGTAGAAAATGATTAGCGGTAAGGACAGCAGAGCTGCCTCTCCTGTTAATGCATCAGTAACAGAATCGTCAACCTAAGAATGACGTCACTTCCCCCAAATTTGTAGCGCGGGAAGTCCCGGGTTACGAACGCCCGACTTACGAACGTCCGTACTTACGAACCGACCTCCGTAAAGCCTATTATTTAAAAAAAAATCGAGTTACACACAATATACAATATATACCAATATAAACCAAGTCCGGTTGCACTTGATTCAACTCCTTTGGATAACCATGACCTGGATGAATGAGAACATTCACAGACAGTTACACGCAATGGTTCGTACTAACGAACGGACGGACTACTTTGCGCGACGCCCAAAACACTGCGCGTTTCAGGCGGTTCGTCGGCTCGAGGGAGAACAACACCACACCGTCTTCGCCATTTAAAGTCGGGTCGCGTAAACAGCCACTGGCTACGTTTACACGATGCCAGGAAAAAGTCGATTTACTGTGTTCGTCCGACCGAGACTGGACTTTTAAAATACGTGTGAACGTGCTCGAAGTGGGACTAACACACCTAGATTATGCGGTTGCGGATCGATTTACTCTATCGGCCCCGAACTGGCCTAGGCGTTCTGTGCATGAGCCATAGTTCCTGCGGCGGTCTTATGTCCGACCCCGGTACGGTAGGTGGCGATATGCTCCCTTTTAGCTGGAGCATGCGCAGAACGCCTAGGCCAGTTCGGGGCGGATTGGAGCGTGTACATGCCAGAGTAAATCCACCCCCCACCGCATCATCTCGGCGTGTTAGTCCGACTCGGAGAAAAATCGATTTCCTACGATTACAGTCGAACTAACGCGTTTACATGTATTTTAAAAGTCCAGTTTTAGTCGGACTAACACAATAAATCCACTTTTTCTAACAACATGTAAGCGTAGTCATTGTTGTATGGGTTTTGTCAAGTGATGGCGATGCATCGAGAGTATCATCGGTGTGAGAGTAAGCGTTAACCTTTAATTGTCTTTTCTAAACAGTTTTAAGAAAATTGTCTTTAAGGTTTTTTTTATACATATTCTCTCTCAAGTATAAATACTGCACTGTAGTTACATTTATTATTATTATTACCGCATTGTTACATTTATGATGTTTTAGGTCAAATATATCCTAAGACAAACATTTGACTGACTGACGCTAGATGGGGACTGTACGTAACTGTTCCGACTTACATACAGATTCGACTTACAAACAGACTCAAAAACGGAAGTCGTTCGTAATCCGGGGACTTCCTGCGTACGGTTCGTTGTTTCCGATATTCACTCTCTGCCCCCCCCCCCTCAATCCAATTTAGAGTCAAAGTTGGCTGAAGCCTTTCCTTTGTGGCACAAGGCAGGAAAATGTTCTTGGTGGCGTGCTGGTCCATCGCCGGACACCTTCATCCACACCTGTAGGGCATTTATCTCAGCTGCATGTCTTTGGACTGTTGGGGGATACCCACTCCTCTCCGGGAGGAACGTTCAACTCCAGACTGAAGAGTTTGGATCAACCTAGGACCCTCTTGCTATTGTACAACTCCCCACCCCCACCACCCCATGCCACCCAGGATATCTGACGTGGAGAGTTTGACTGCTAAAATAGGCCCTGGTAGCCTGATAGCCTCTTGGCACCACCACTGATACAAAAACTTCAGCGAGCGTGAGAAAACGCCCTCAAGAGCAAATGTGATGAAAATCCCTGTGGTCCACAAACCCATGTCCCTGCTTTGATCCACAACATTACACTGAAGTTGAATCTGCCTCCGCCCACGTTTAATGTAATGAAGTGAATGAAAGACGCTTCATCTGACCTTGTATTCCTACGAATTGCATTCTTATGAATGTTCTCTGCATTTAACCCATCCTATTGTACAGGAGCAGTGGGCAGCTGCAGTTCTTCGTTCCGCTGCCTTGCTCAGAGGCACAGTCAGGAGTATTAACCCTAACGTGCATGTCTTTTTGACGGTGAGAAGAAACCGGAGCACCCGGAGGAAACCCACGTAGACACGGGGAGAACATGCAAACCCCTCACAGAAAGGAGCTGGGACGACCTGGGGTTCGAACCCAGGACCTGCTGTGAGACAACAGTGCTAACCCCTGGGCCACCGTGCTGCCATGATAACGTAAATAACCCCAATTTACACTCGTCTTTGACCTGGAGAACGGATCACTTGAATCTCAGTTTCAATCCATGACTCGGAAAGCGCATTAGAGTTGGTTCAGTTTAAAAAGCCATTTTATTCTCTGACGAGGCCTAATCCTTTCCCGAAAACCGCCCCAAGGTGCATTACATTAAATCAATCCAGAACACAAACAAGATTATTAAATCTAAATTAACAACGAAATGCACTTCTGCCTTTAGTAAACGTGGAGCGTTTGTGTCCTCCAGCGGATATCGAGCACCTGCCTGGAAGGTCTACTCGTTTGACCACAACACGTCCGGGTGGTCTCACTCCGTCATTGAGGAATATGATCATAGACACGCACACATTCAGTGGTACACGAAGAACTGTACGGAGAGTGCACAGTGAAGGCATCACATTATGTGATATGTTGTACAGTGTCACGTCTCTTGGAAGGCTTTCACAGCAGCGTTGGGACTCCTCGAGCAACAACGGAGATTTCCGTGCCAGCAAATTGAGTAAATAGTAGGCTAATAATGTTTTACATCTTCACCACAGCAGCGAAACGTGGGAGAATCCGACAGGTGGCGACGAGTTTGAGGACGGAGTCAAATTATTGTGGCTAATAAGCAAATGCATCAGCTTGTAAGGAGGCCTTTAACAGCAGATAACCGTGGCATCAGTGGCTAAAGCCCCGGCTGTTGGCGGGGTGGCAGACAGCTATTTCACTCTGATTGGATCTCTGAGATCCAAGCCACCCCTGCAACTTACCAGGGGGTCAGTATATCCAACCAAAACAGCCACCTCCAAGAGGGGAGCTTTAAATTAGCAGCTGCACAATGGCAGTAACCAACGTCTCTAAAGTCAGGGGGGGGGGGGTTTGCAAAAGCTCGGCGTAACTCAAAGATACAAATAGTGCTCATAAGATTCATACTGAGTCTAGAAGATCCTGTAGACACGGTCCTCCACGGTACAGTTCATCACTTCTTCACATTTCCTTAAGAGGTGTCCTCATGATGGATCATGGAGGGCTGTCAAACGTTCTCTCCTTTTCTGACTCGGCTTGTGCGACCGCGGCTTGTGCTCCTGTCCGAGGCTCTGCATATACCTGTTTGTTGAGAGAGGCGACTTCCGTTTTCATTTCCATGGGATTTTCTTGCACCTCAAATATCATTAGCTTTTAGTTCATGAGACTACAATTAGCGTAGCGGTAGTAGCCCCCCCCCCCACCGGCACGATGCAAAGAAGCTGGAGAACTTCTCGTTAGCAATATACAAATATATAGCATTCACATATTTGAATGTGCAATCCTGCATTCTCACAACTTTGGTAGAATAAAATGGTGGTGGTGGTGGTGGGTGAGTGGGTGGGTGGATGGTTCTCTGTGGGGCCCTTCATATCTCTTGAGTTTTCACAAGGGGAACAGCAAATTCCAGCCTCCCAAAATCAGTATTCCTGATGTTGACAATGCTCAGACATTGACTAGATTTACATTACAGCGAACCAACACCGGGACTTTTGCTGTAGGCCAAAATATTACAGCTGATCATGTCCGTACTAAATGGCTTCCTTGATATGAATGGGCAAATCAGCTGAGTTTCATTGGCTGGAAATAGTTTGCTCGTTATCTGCGGAGCAGCAATCCACCAAGAGTCCTGATGCAACAAGGGAGACAGATGAATGGGCCCCTACAAGGATAAGTCATTTTGCCCACGCCGCGTTCAGCCTCTATACAAATGACGAATCCTTCACCGAATCCCATAAATTCGGATGTGACGTCGACGTTTGCCTGGCAACCCCAGCGCCCGACTGCAAAATCGTTTGAGCGGCCGCTCGGTGAAGGCCTCTCATTACATTCCCCCTAAAACACCAGACGAGCAAAACAACGGCAACACAGTCCCCCGACGAACAGCTTTTGCAGAGTCCATGCCGGTACTTTAGGCCCGGGTCTGAGAAACCGCTGGTTCCCAAAGGGGTACAACCGATTTCAAATCATGTGTCGGGCCTCTGAAAGAACACCGCCCTTAAAACAGTGTTGTTCACATCCGCTTTTACATCCATTACAACGAGACTCGTGTCACCGCACAGTTATCCTAAATGGGACCGTCTGGTCAACACCGATCTTCCGGCCCCCTTTCCATCCAGCCCTTTATAGACATCCAGCGGGTCAAACGGGTGAAGGCTGTTCTTCCCCCACCTCACCTATCAGGCCAAGATGGCCACTTCGGCAACAAAAAACACCCTCCCATCAGCCAAGCCAAGTTCACTTTTCACTCACGCCAGGGAAGGGGAACGGGGATACGTGGAGTTTCCCCACCGACGCCCAGATGACAGACCACACCCAAAGTAACCCGTAGCATCAAACACCTCAAATACAGCGATGGGCAGTCTCGTCCGTGGGTCCAGCAGCGGAGCCAACCTTCACAGGAACGGCTGCAGCCGTGGTGCAAACACATCATTAAATAATGTACTCTCCAAAGGCTGTGGGGGGGGGGAGGGGGGGGGAGTAATGACCATTCATGCTGCACAGCAGGGAACCATTGCATGGCTTGAGGACTTGGCGTCGACTAAACACACTAAAAATAAAGAAACTCATTTACCTGCAGATAATTTGTTTCAGTCACGGTACTTACATAATCATCAATAAAACACAAAACGCTGCTTCCAGTTTGCTCTCTCAGCGCACGTATATCAAGCCCTGGAACCAGCAATCCTCCCATTACGCTTCATTTATAGTCCTTTTTAGTGGTTTTTTGGTTTGTTTGTCTGCTTGTTTTAGGCTCTCTGCTCCCAACAGTGGTGCAAATCTGGTCAGTTCGGAGGCCAAAGAAAACAAACAAAACTCTCCTTTTTGTGTGGAAAATATTCATGTTTACAACTTTCACTGATTCATACTGGAAATCCACCTGACCCCACGTCTTTTAAATCCGCCACCGCCTCTCATCCAACAGGCCGTCGGTGGTTCGCGCTGCACCCAACAGCCCGCTCATCACTGTTTACGTGTTGTTTTGGTGATGGACTTAACCTGCAGGCATCTGAGTTTTGTGCAATTTGATCATTTAAAATCGGATGAAATCCGAGACTTTGAAAGTCTGTTCTTCTAAGAGTGTTAGCTGATTCGAGAAAGAGAAAAAAAAATTGATAAAACGAATTAGTTTGCAGTCAAACTACGGCAGATTCCCTCCGCGTGATGAAGACGGGGTGGGAAAAGTAGTACTCTCCCTGGATGAAATTAGTGCGAGCGATGTTGCGAGGTCCGGGTTCAGAGGCCACAGTCTGCACCGCAGGGTGGTCTACGCACAGCGAAGGTCGAAATCTCAAGCTGACCATAAATGCACAAGAAATGTGACGCGTTACACTGCATATTGTGCTTTCGCAACACTTTCCTTACGGACACAACGCCTTGAGGAGGGCTTGCGAGATATTCTCTGCGCAACAGTGCCTCGAAAAAACCCCCCTAGCATTGTTTTGCAAGCTTTTCTTGAGTGATGAGTCAATAAGGCAGATATATTTGTTGTGTTGTTAGCATGCACTTATTGCAAAAGTCCTGTACACATAGTATGTCGAATCCTAAAGCCCGGCTATCCTAACTAACCCAAAACGTCGATCTTGTTATTTTCCAATGTGCTACTAGAAGTGAGTTCAATCTCAAGCGGCCTTCGACTGACACGCTGGCGGGGCCTGTGCACGGTGGTGCCCACCAGAGTGTGGTCTTGCTTGTTTAACATGGGAAATGAGAAATCTCTCATCCTGGGACCCGGACTCATCCCAGTATTGAGACTCTCATCATGTGTTGGTCCATCAGAGAGTCGTGGCTGGCGCTCTATTGTTAGTCTGTCTGCACCCGTGTGAGGGGCGACGACTCTGATCCCGTCTGTTGTTCCCGGAGGGACCAGCAACACCCTACACTGAGCCCAACGAGAAGGGGAAATGAATCTTGGGATGCAGTTTTTGCTTGGGGCAAGGTGCAAATCTACTCAAGATTCAGAATTGTAACGAAGAATTGCAATTGTAATGAAGAATTGTAACGACGAATTGTAATTGTAATTAAGAACGTAACGAAGAATTGTAATTGTAACTAAGAATTGTAACGAAGAATTGTAATTGTAATTAAGAATTGTAACGAAGAATTGTAATTGTAACGAAGAATTGTAACGAAGAATTGTAATTGTAACTAAGAATTGTAACGAAGAATTGTAATTGTAACTAAGAATTGTAACGAAGAATTGTAATTAAGATTTGTAACCAAGGAGGGTCTAAGGTCAGGATGTTGTGTTGCGGTAAAGCCCACTGAGGCAAATTTGTAATTTGTGGTATTGGGCTATACAAATAAATTGACTTGACTTGACTTGACTATATATTGGAATCCATAGAAACGGATGACGTAAAGCACCAGAGACTGAGCAAATCTCCTTACTGATTTATTTTCATTGAGGGTTTTTTTTGTTTGGTTTTTTTGTTTGTTTTTTTTGGGGGGGGGGGTTGGACTTCATCAGCTGCTGCTGTGGACAGATCATGAGCGGTAAGGCTCTCTCTGGCTTCATTTACATTTAAATATTGTGATATAAAATTAGTAGCGCGATCATTCCACCACATGCCTTCCAAAAATAGATGCTTCTTGAGATTAAACCATTAACTATGCGTTTCGGATGCAGCAGAAACTTTGAGGAGATGTTTTAAGTATAAAGTTAGAAAACTACACGAGAATCTCAAAAGTGAGCACTGTTGCAGCGGGCTGCAAAAAAAAAAAAAGAAGAAGAAGAAGAGGAAGATTGAGAAGAAGAAGAAGATGGAGAGCTGCATTGTTCCTTAGAAAATCAAGAAGTGCAGGGGTTTGAAAACACACTGGCTATAATCACATAAGAAAAAAATTATTATTAATATTTATTTTTGGTGTGAAGCGCGTGCCCTTATCTTAAGTAGCGTATTTGCAGTTTAGCATGGTTAAGGAGAAGAAGAAGAAGAAGAAGAAGAAGAAGAAGAAGAAGAAGAAGAAGAAGAAGAAGATGGAGAGCTGCATTGTTCCTTAGAAAATCAAGAAGTGCAAGTGCTTTGAAAACACACTGGCCATAATCACATAAGAAAAATATTATTATTAATATTTTTTTTTTGTGAAGCGCGTGCCCTTATCTTATGTATAGCGTATTTGCAGTTTAGCATGGTTAAGGAGAAGAAGAAGGAGAAGAAGAAGAAGAAGAAGAAGGAGATGGAGAGCCGCATTGTTCCTTAGAAAATCAAGAAGTGCAAGTGCTTTGAAAACACACTGGCTATAATCACATGAGAAAAATATTATTATTAATATTTATTTTTTGTGTGAAGCGCGTGCCCTTATCTTAAGTAGCGTATTTGCAGTTTAGCATGGTTAAGGAGAAGAAGAAGAAGAAGAAGAAGAAGAAGAAGAAGAAGAAGAAGAAGAAGAAGAAGAAGAAGGAGATGGAGAGCTGCATTGTTCCTTAAAAAATCAAGAAGTGCAAGTACATTGAAAACACACTGGCTATAATCACATAAGAAAAAAAAATACTTTTTTTTGGTTTTTGTTTTTTGTGAAGCGCGTGCCCTTATCTTAAGTAGCGTATTTACAGTTTAGCATGGTTAAGGAGAAGAAGAAGAAGAAGAAGAAGAAGAAGAAGAAGAAGAAGAAGAAGGAGAGCTGCATTGTTCCTTAGAAAATCAAGAAGTGCAAGTGCTTTGAAAACACACTGGCTATAATCACATGAGAAAAATATGATTATTAATATTTATTTTTTTGTGTGAAGCGCGTGCCCTTATCTCAAGTAGGGTATTTGCACTTTAGCATGGTTAAGGAGAAGAAGAAGAAGAAGAAGTTGGAGAGCTGCATTGTTCCTTAGAAAATCAAGAAGTGCAAGTGCTTTGAAAACACACTGGCTATAATCACATAAGAAAAATATTATTATTAATATTTATTTTTTTGTGTGAAGCGCGTGCCCTTATCTTAAGTATAGCGTATTTACAGTTTAGCGTGGTTAAGGAGAAGAAGAAGAAGAAGAAGAAGAAGAAGAAGAAGAAGAAGAAGAAGAAGAAGAAGAAGAAGAAGAAGAAGGAGATGGAGAGCCGCATTGTTCCTTAGAAAATCAAGAAGTCCAAGTGCTTTGATAACACACTGGCTATAATCACATAAGAAAAAAATATTATTATTAATATTTATTTTTTGTGTGAAGCGCGTGCCCTTATCTCAAGTAGCGTATTAGCAGTTTAGCGTGGCTAACGACGTCGGAAACAACAGTTAAATCCTGCCGCAACTTCAACAAACATGTCCCCTATTGACTGCATTGACTTCTGCAGCAGACCAAAACCCAACCAGTCCAGGTTGCAGCACCTTAAGCCCCTGCACCGGACCGGGGTATCGGGGATTAGTCCTGCCGCCAATGAAAGCAATTTCCGCAGATAATTGAAAGCATGTTTCGATACATATGCATGGGGAGAAGAAAGAAGGCTCCGCGAGAGCGACTCGCGCGCCTACGTGGGGTAATTGATTGGGGGGATGACCCGTTGTACCGACTGTTATTCGAGAGCCATCAGAGAAACGCGCAAAAAAATGTTGCAAATTGCCCCCCCCCCCAGCTCGTGCTGGAATTAATACCCCATTCATCATCGTTATGGGCTGATAAGTTAATTTAACCGTTTCATTCTGCCTTAATGAGCTATAGTTGGATTAATGTCACGTAATATATGAAAGTCGCATTCGAACAGAGGCAATGATTTGAGACAAACACGCGCCGAGGAGCGCGCGCGGCCTGCTGCCTCAGAAGCATAATGGAGGCATAAATCTGCTCATCACGCGGCGGCGTGTCCCCTCGCGGCGGCTCCGCGCGCTCCCCCCCCCCCCTCCCGGCAAACTGTAATTTACCTTAAAATTAACACCGGCGAGGATGTAGGCCGGCGACAACGGGACACTTTTGTTTTGTTGTTTTGTTGTTGTTTTGTTGTTGTTGCGCGCGCGCGCGCGGCGATGTGATGTGATGCAGGATGATATTTTAATGATTTGCATCTCGCCAGACAAACGAGGCAACAGCTGGTGCGTCATTTGTATATCACTTTAGCGGATGCGGGGACAATATGCTCTTAAGAGCGCGACGCGGTGGGGGGAGAGGGGGGAGAGAGGGGGAGACTCTCGCTCGCGCACGTTTTTGGTTTTTTAGTTTTGTTTTTTGGGTTTTTTTGGGGTTTTTTTTGTTTTTCCTGCAGCAGAAAGAAACGCGCGCGACGCCAATTAAACGAGGCCCGCAATTCGTTGGCGCGCGCGCGCGACCCGATTGATTGATCGATTCGATTTGTAATTTTTCCTGCACGTGCCGACGAAAGGTCGGAACGAGCAAGCGGGGCCCGCAAATTCGGTCGGTCCGCGCGCTCGTAGAAATTTTGCGCCCGCGAGTGGAAAAAAAAAACCAAAAATCACGCTTATAGCCGGTTTACTTAACGGACCGGCGTGCGCGCGACGGGCACGAGCCACCTTCCGGGCCCTTCTTGTATTTTTTTTTGGCCCCGCGCGCTCCCCGTAGTTTGGGGGGGTTTTGTTGGTGTTTGGGGGCGCGCGCGTCCTCCCGCAGCAGCTGTCACCCCGCATTACTCGCAGTCAGCTAAACGAAACATTATTCTAAACATATGCATCGTAATCAGTTCGGTCACACTTACAAGAGCACGCGTTAATAAGGCAATCAATCACCGCCGAACAAGCGGCTCGCGCCGCAACAGCTCATAAACAGTGTGTAATGAAGAATTGGAGGCTGGCGTGACACGCGCTGATCAGATAATCAATGTCAAAGACGCGATGGATGTCAGCGGACGCGCCTTTTCGGCGTCGTTTCTATAAAACCTCCCAATTTACAACAAGCGGTTCAATTACCCTGAAAATACAGCCAATTAAGGAGGGGCCGATTGGACAGTGGGGGCAGCATCATCGATCTTTTGCATTTCTATCCGGCGGCGCGCGGACGTTTAATTTGGGGGTTTCTATTAGCAGCGCCCAAATATATAAAAAAAAGAAAATAAAATATAAACCCCCGCACGAGACGAGGCCCGAGATTTATTCTCGTGTCAGGACTCGACCCTGCGACGGGACGGGCACGCGCGGCTGATCATTTTTTTTTGTTTTTTGTTTTTTTTTTGCTGTTCCGCACGCGAGGATGGAGGGCAAGCTAATCGTGTTTTCGTGGCCTCTTGTCGTCTCCTCCCCGCGCCTCCATCTGTCTCCCTCCCTCGCCTTTGTTGTGCCGGGTGCAACCCCCGGCTTTGGGACTAAAAGCGCGAGGAAACACGGTGATACATCACGCGCCGTATCCGCGGCGGCCCTAATCCCGCTCCTGTAACGGGGGACGGACCCGGCGGTCCCCCGGGGCCACTCTGGCGCCGGCTATATTTTAACCAACCGCAATTAAGCACACTATCAGCTCGTATCATTTAGAGGTAATGTAGGAGTAATGGTAAATGATAGGGCCGGAGTGACCCGCCATGGCAGGCCTCATATGCCCGGCAGTTTCCCGCGCGCCTCCTTAATTAATGCTGGCCGCCGTCTCCTCGCGGACACACGGCGTCACGGCGCCTCCGGTCCTCGTTGTTTACAGTCGAGCTAATTTTGGCCCGCTGTTAAATTGGTTACATTCTACAAAAACGGTTACATATTAATAAGCCTCCGTATATATATTTTGTTTATGTTATGTTAATTTAAACGAGTGTAATCGCTTAGGCGTTGCCGTAATTGGGTCATTTTAATTTTCGTTTCGGCAAAAATAATTGTTAAATGAAAGTAGATTAAAATTACAAAAATAATCAACACAATAACAGGCAAAAAAAACACCCAATATTTCTCTTAATTTTTTTTTACAAATTATTATTATTATTATTATTATTATTAATTTGCACCAAGTGTATAGCTGTGCTAATTAACGTGAGGAGGCGGGGGATGTGTAAAGATTTTTTTTTTTATTTATTTTCCAAGAACAAACACGATCAATAAATAACATGATTTACATTTCATATTGCACATTTTTTTTTCCTCTCAAGTTAAAATATTTAAATACAGCCGTCGATATTTTAAATACAGAGTTATAGCCTAATGTACAAGTCATCACAGGGACCCTTCGGGGACGAAGGCCGACGCTGTTTTAATTACTCATTTCAGTGCTCGTTCATCAGTCAGCCCTTTGAAAGCCCGCTTTTTGAGTGGCCCGTAAAAAAAAAAAAGAAAAGTTTGCTTTCCCCCAAAAAATCCAGTCCCGATCAGCCCGACTGGCGCAGCCGGGTGTTAGTTAGGGTGGAGGCGGGGGGGGGGTGGAGGAGGTGGGTCGACAGGCCAGTCGCAGGGTTGTAGGTTAGTTAGCTGATGGTCCAATTCGCGCGGCGCGCGCGCGTCCAGTGTTTCAACATCGAAAACATTCAGCGAGTCACATAATTTAAAAAAAAATAAAAATAAAATAAAAATAAAAATAAAGTGTTTTTTTAAAAAAAAATAATCCTACCATCCACATTAATGAGCAGGCCGCGTCCCCCCAGCAGCTAGGGCGGGCGGGTCCGCGCTACTTCAGTCCTCCAGCCAGGACTCGGTCGGGCCGGTCCTGATCGGAATCGGCGTGTTTATTTTTACCATTTACATTTGACCACGTGTTCAGGTGGGCCAGGCCGCGCGCCGCCTGACCTCCTCCGCGCGGCGCTGCACGGCTCGGCGTTCTGGCCCAACTTGGCATGGGCTCGTCCAGCCCCGCCACCCCCTGTGCTGAGCTTCCGCCATGAAATTCTCCAAAAACAAAATAATAATAATAATAATTATGATAATAATAATAATAATAATTATGATAATAATAATAATAATAATAATAATTATGATAATAATAATAGAGGAGATGTGCGTCGGGGTACCCCCCCCCCACACACACACACACCAAAAAACAGCTTTTTTAAGGGGCTCTTGCTATTCTCCTCGTGCTGTTTTGGAACCCTTCACGCAGCCTCGGCGCGCACGCGGCGCCCTGCAAGGACGCCGGCGTGTTCTGGGTCCTCCGCGCGCGCGTCTTAATGACTTCCCTCCGCGGCTTGTTAGCGCTCGACAAGCGGGCCGGGGGACGGGGAGGGGGGGGGGGGGACTTTCCCCGTGCGAGCTCCGTCTGGGGTGCCGGACCGGCGACGTTTCGTCACGCGCCTCTCATTAACATAAAGATTGACACCGCGGACGCGGCGCAAAAAAAAAACAATAATTATCATAGACGTGATTGGAGGCGCCGCTGCTGGCTGGCTGGCTGCACGCGCCGGACAGAGGAGAGGAGAGGAGAGGAGAGGAGAGGAGGTCAGGGGGGGGGGGCGGAGGAGGAGGAGGAGAAGGGAGTAGAGTCAAACCCGGATCCTCCATCTGCTTCTGGTACATTCTGGTTAGTTTAGAGTCGCGGGCGACTCCATCCCGGCCGTCTGCCGACTCACTTCCGGGAGCGGGGTGGAGAAGAGGGGAAGCAACGGAGGAGGAAAAGCATCCAAAACGTGAGAGGAGGAGTGGAGCCGCATCACAGCATCACGGGCGGCGTCAACGTCAGACGCGTCTAAGGAGCTGCCACGAGCGCTTTCCAGCACCTTCCACGGGGGGGGGGGGGGGGGAGGCAGGGCGATCTGCTCGCCGCAACAAGTTAAATAAGAGCCGCGGCGACCCGCAGGAGAGCTCCGCTCCCCCGTCGCCATAACCGGTATCGGTTTTAAACGGAGCCGTCATTTTGACCGCCTGAAGCCAGCCCCCGGACCGGACGATGCGGAAGTGGGGCCTGTACATGTCCCGTGGGGTATGGGTGGAGCAGGGCACGGCTTGGGGCGTGTGGTGGTCTGAGGAGGGGGGTGGAGGTGGGGGTGGTGGGGTGGGGGGTGGGGGGGAGAGTCTGAGTTATCTGTTAAGCGAGCTCTCTTCCCGCTGGTCCGGCGACGGGACGGAGGTCTTGCTGAGGACGGCGGCGGAGTAAGGCAGGAAGCCGCTCTCGGACCTTTGCCCCGACGCCGTGCAGGTGAAGTCGGCGCCCGCGCTCCTGGAGCCCAGCGCGCTGGCCGCCTGGCTGCTGTGGCAGCTCAGGCACGAGCACGGCCCCGCGGCCGACGGCGCGCTGACGGCCGCCGCCGCCGCCGCCCCCGCCGCCGCCGCGACGCCGCCGCCGCCGAGCTGTTGAGGCCCCGCGGGCGACTGGTAGAGTCCCGGGTGCCGGAAGCTGCACAGGAGCTCGGGTCGGGAGTAGGGGTGGGAGAGGGCTCGGAAGGTGTCGAGGGGCCGGATGGAGGTGGCGAAAGGGGACGAGGCGGCGCCCGTGGCGGCGGCGGCGGCGGCGGCGGCCGTGACGCCGACGTGCGGGTAGTAGTGCAGAGGCATGTGCGAGTGGAAAGGGTACGGCAGACTTCCGGTGGCCGCCGCGTGCGTCATCATGTAGGTGTAGAAGCTGGGGTCCGCGGGGTGGGGCCACGACATCGCCAAACGTTGCCTTTTATCCTTCATCCGTCTGTTCTGGAACCACACCTGCACACAAAGCCAAAACAAGGCCTGTATGTTGAGGCTGTGCGAGGGGGGGTGGAGGGGGTGGGGTGGAGGGGTGGGGGGGTCACTTCCGGGGCCAGGCCGAAGTCCGTGCATGTGACGGACACTTTACATGTGTTCTGCGTAATGCGCTGCAGAGAGTAAAGGGGGAGACTACTCGGAACCTGCACGCGGCCAACACTCAAAACATATGGCGCACGCGCGCGTTTCCTTTCTTTTTTTTTTTTTTGACCATAAATAATTTTTAAAATCTGAGAATAAATCATGCTCAAAGCAATTCCAGGCCTGTCGCGTCATAACACCCGTTTCGTTTGTTTTGCTACGGGCCCACCAGATAACCGCGTATTTGCCGCGCGTTCAAATAATTAGGGAAAGCGTAACGCGCGCGTGCGCGCGCACGTGCGTGCACACATTAATTTTAATTATTGTTTTTTTTGTTTTTTGTAAATATTGTCACACACGCGGGTATAAGAAGGTACCTTGATGGTAGTCTCGGGGAGGTTGAGCGCTGCAGCCAGTTCGCACCTCCTCGGCCTCGACACGTAGTTTTCCCTGTAAAACTCCTTCTCCAGCCTGCCGATCTGCTCCCGGGTGAACGCGGTCCGGTACCTCCGCACCTGGTCGGCGTTGGAATTGTTCGACCCCATGGAGTTGCCGTTCACGCCGGAGAGGGAGGTCGAGCCGGCGTTGGAGGTCCCGGAATTGGCCCCGTCTGAAAACCCTGCAAAACAACCAGGCACGAGCTAAATGGTGGGGGTGGGGGTGGTGGGGGGTGTTGGTTTATTTCTGTGGCCCTCCCAGAAATAATGCTCATGTTTATGGCCCTGTAATGGGTATTTTTTTTTTTTGATAGCCCGCTAATAAAACAAAAAACATGGCGAGGAGGGGGGGGGGGCACAACTATCTGGCTTCACGTTGACGTCACAATAACAAATAGTTTGTCTCGTCGTTAATTTCAGCCGCAATTGTTTTTATTCCGCCCTGTTACATAATAGCGATAAATGACCACGTGCGACCACGGTTAAGATAACACATAGTTTTTCTTGTCGTTCATTTTTGGGGCAAATTTATTTATTTATTTGGTTAATTCCGCCCTGTTACATAATAGCAATAAGTGACCACGTGCGACCACGGTTAAGATCACACATAGTTTGTCTTGTCGTTCATTTTAGCGGCAAATTTATTATTTTTTTGGGGGGTTAATTCCACCCTGTTACATAATAGCAATAAATGACCACGTGCGACCGCGGTTAAGATAATAGATGACAGCGGGGCCACAACGCGGCGTCACGGGCAGCGGGAGCGCCCCCCGTGATAAAACGCGCCGCGATGGCGTTTCGGGTGCGGGGAAACATAGAGGGGAAACGGTGACGTCACGTCGGTAGAAAAGCCCCCGAAATACCTTTGTTGTTCTCCTTGTGCTGGCTCGGCGAGCGGTGCGCCGGGCAGCCCACCTCCACGTCGCTGTTCATGTCCGAGTCCTGCGACGCGTCGGCGTACAGGCTCATCTTCTTCCTGCCGTCCGAGGACGAGATGTCCGCCGCGGACGCGTTCTCGCCGCCGTGGTGGCCCCCGAACAGGCTGTCGATTTCAAACTTGCCTTTGGCGGGAATGTCGCCCAGGCCGCCATGGAGCGAGGCGGAGGTGATCCTCGGACTCAGCCGGCCGCTGTGCGGGGAGTTCTCCAGGGCCTCCAGCACCGAGTTATTCCCAGCCGCGTCCGAGAGCCGCTTCCCCGCCACGGGGCTCTGCAGACCCCTCTCCATCAATATCATCTCCTTTCTTATCCTCTCCATCATTAAGCCCCGCGCGCGAGGAGGAGGAGGAGGAGGAGGAAGCAGGGGAGAAAAGGGGAGGAAAGGGAGGAAAAAAAAAAAAAAAGCCACACACTCACTCACTCGCTCACACACGCACACACACGCGCGGACACACACGCATACACACGCATACACACGCGCAGACACACGCGGCCGACACTTGTCCTGCGGGCTGGAGCAGCAATGAGTTGTGACGGGAGCTAATCCGCATGCAACTCCGCGAGCGTCTCCTAAACAACTTGACGCCAAAAGCCGTTTATATAAGCTGCGCGCACGCGGGAGGAAAAAAAAAAAAAAAAAAAAAAAGCACAATTACAACGCGATCAAAACGACCCGCGCTCAAAACGACCTGCGCATCCTTTCCCTCCTGCGGAGCCCCCAAAAAACGTCGCTCGCCGACCCCCAAAAAAGTGGCCGCTCGCTGGCTCGCTCGCTCGTTGGCTCGCTGGCTCGCCGGCTCGCGCAACTTAGGGGAGTGTGACGTAGCCGGGATGATCGCTTATTGTAACAGGTTTATAAGCAAATAAAATACGCGCGCGCGCGCGCGCGCCGCTGTCAAACTGATGATGGAGGCGGCCTCCGGTCAGATAGTATCCGAGCGGCGGAGGACGAGGAGGAGCAGGGAGGAGAGGTGAGGAGAAAGTGAGGGGGTTTTGCTCGTCCGCGGCCCCCCCACACCACCCACCCACCACCCCCACCCCCCCCCTCTCTCTCGGCTCGACGCGAGGCTGGCTTCTCGCTCACGTCGCTCGCGCGTTTCGGCCTCTCGGCTCAAATTGACGAGTCTGATTAATAAAATGAGCGGTGCAACATTTCCCTCTTCATTTAGGAATATTATTATGCTTTGATTCTCTATTGCCTCCCCCCCCCCGCTCTCTCTCTCCTCTCCCCCCACCACCTCCCCACCTCCCCCTCCCTCCCTCCCCCCATCTGTAATCGTCGTTCTGCGCTTTTATTCTCATTATGTCTTAATACGTTTTCCGAATAATTTCTTCCGGTTTTTTTTTCCTTTTATTTTTTTTTATTTTTTATTTTTTTGTTAAATCGGCTTCGTGGTCTCGCGCTCCGGGTCGGCGTTAACGAACGGAGATTTTGCGTGTCATATTTCAAATAGGTCAAACAACAATTTCACAAAATTATTTTTTTGTCATCGAGCCGCATCACCCGCTCCTTAAATTGTCGCGTGGTCCTCGTGGAAAACGTCTTGTCGTGTTTTATCCACACCCCCACCCCCCCCTCCTTTATTGGTCAAAGGGTTATTTCCGGATCATCATTCGCACACTTTGGCACATCTCTAATATCAGGCCCGGTATAAACAGCAGATCCGGCGGCTTAAAATAGGCCAAGTCCCGCTGTCCCCCCCCCCCCCCGGTCGGCATCACGTGCGCGCATCTTTTTTTTTTTTTGATAATTGCTCAAAATTTCTCAGGGAAATTTCACAGAATTGGATTCTCCTCTCCTTCGTTTCCGCTGCACGAGTATTGCAATTTGTGTCGTTTGCATATTTCGTAACCTACCCTTTTTTCTTTCTTTTCTTTCTTTTCTTTTCTTTCTTTCTTTCTTTTCTTTTTTTCTTTTT
>JAJHIY020000426.1:22500-24521 GCA_022114975.2 Lampris megalopsis | reverse complement strand
GTCTCAGTGCTTTTCGTCGCATTATCTTGAGGTACTGTACAATTCACATACACGTTCCTGAGTTGTGGTTTTTTTTGTTTTTCTCATGTTTTGTTTGTTTTGCAGATGGAGATGAGAGTGAGTCAGGGCCCAGACTACTGCCGCCCTGATGGATTACCGCTCGTGCCGAGACAAGAAGGGATGACTGACCACCTCCAATGTCGACCGTCAATCTCAATGTATTTCAGACTCACCACCGAAGGTTTAAAGCTCTTGAAAATCATCAGCTCGTGCCGTGGATGTCGATCGAGAGGCAAATAAACACAATGGAACAACAAAAATAAAAATAAAAAAAATCAGAAAGCACCACTTCAGGCACTTGGATAGCCAACTAAATCTCAGGAACAAGAACTTAACTGTATATACACAGACACTGGGGCGTCTCTCAAGCCAACTCGCTCGCAATGTGTAAACAACGCCTGGCTTCCTGGGCCATCAAGCATTCAAATTAAACCTCTGCTCGTTAACTGCAAAACTGTCAGTCGTCTTCATCAAAACCGGGTCTCTCAGTGCATCTTAAACCCTGCTTGGCAGGTCTTCGTGGGCTTGCATTGGCCTTTTGTGTGCCTGTCCCTCCGGCACAATACTTCTGCCCTGAGGGGAGGAATAGTGGGTGCAATCTCCCTTTTCACTGGCTGCAACCGAACATTTTGTTCCACTCCGTGTATGTGTCAATCTCTTTCTGTGATATACTGGCTTGGAATTTACAAAAGACACTGTCAAAGTCCTGGTAGGCGAGGGGCCTGATCTGTCCCCGCGGCATCATGCCTGTCATGTCCATGCCCTGCGCAGAGGCGTGAAGCAGACCTACCAGGGCCTCCCGGCAAAGTCTGGCCAGGTCCAAGCCGGAGAAACCCTCAGTACGCTGGACCAGCAGCGCCAGCTCCTCCTCGCTCAGACAGTACTTGTGCTGGGACTGGGACAGGAGCTGGTTCACAATCTGGTGGCGAGCGGCGCCATCTGGCAGGGGCACCAGGACCCTGCGACCAAAGTACCTGCGTAGCCCCTCATCCATGTCCTGGGGCCGGCTGGTGGAGCAGACCACCAACACTTGGCTCCCCCCGTCCTCACTTGAGCCCAGGTGGAGTGAGTCGAGCTGGGCCAGAAGCTCGGCCTTCAGCCGGTTAACGGGGCTCTCCTCGCTAAGATGAGCTGACAGTAGCATGTCCACCTCGCTGATGAACAGTACGGAGGGCTGCCGACAGCGTGCCACCAAGAAAGACGCTCGTAGTATCTTCTCGCCCTCGGCGAGCCACTTGGTAGCCAACGTGGAACCACTGAGCTGGAGGAACGGCGCACCGAGTTGACTGGCAATGCAGCGGCCCAGCAAAGTCCGACCACTCCCCCTTGGGCCAAACAACAACACGCAGCGTGGAGCGGGCCCCAGACTACTGAACATGTCCGGGCGCAGCATGGGCCACAGGACCTCCTCCTTCATGGTGGCCTTCGCCAGCTCAAGACCTGCGATGTCACTCCAGTCCACCGGGGGGCCCTGCTGGAGAATCTCAGAGGTCACCATCTCCAGGAGGTGTGGGTCACTGCTCTTCAGTTGCTCCTCTGCAGCCCGAGAGGAGGACGTTCGCCCCGGTGCAGAATGGGAGAGGTGGATGCGGTGATCTTCGGTACCTTGCTCATTCAGGGATGGGGAGGTGAAGCTGGTGAGAGAGTCTGCGGAGCGGGAACCTCCCACAGTGGAGGATACGTAGGAGGGTGGAGTGAGAGACCCACCTGGTGCCTGGTTGCTGTACTTCCGCTGCTCTGACGGCATAGCGGACTGCTTTTGTGGATTAAAAGGTAAGGACGACTTCTCTGTGCTCCTGTCAAACCCACCGGTGCCGCCGCCGCCACCACCACCACCACCACCACCACTGTTGGAACCCCCATTGGTGCCACCGCTGTCTGCTACCCTGTACATGGGGCTCTCAGCTGAGCTCCGAGCTTGGCTGTAGCTGAAATTAGTGTAAGAGGAGTCCACCTCTCCT
>JAJHIY020000426.1:0-17500 GCA_022114975.2 Lampris megalopsis | reverse complement strand
CTAAGACTAACTTGATCACGACATCCAGAGTAACGAGTGATGTTGATCATTCACGACATCCAGAGTAACGAGTGATGTTAATCAAGACATCCAGAGTAACGAGTGATGCTGATCATGACATCCCTAGTAACGAGTGATGTTAAGACATCCAGAGTAACGAGTGATGTTGATCACAACATCCCTAGTAACGAGTGATGTTAATCAAGACATCCAGAGTAACGAGTGATGTTGATCACGACATCCCTAGTAACGAGTGATGTTAATCAAGACATCCAGAGTAACGAGTGATGCTGATCACGACATCCAGAGTAACGAGTGATGTTGATCATGACATCCCTAGTAACGAGTGATGTTAATCAAGACATCCAGAGTAACGAGTGATGTTGATCACAACATCCCTAGTAACGAGTGATGTTAATCAAGACATCCAGAGTAACGAGTGATGTTGATCACGACATCCCTAGTAACGAGTGATGTTAATCAAGACATCCAGAGTAACGAGTGATGTTAATCAAGACATCCAGAGTAACGAGTGATGTTAATCATGACATCCAGAGTAACGAGTGATGTTGATCATGACATCCCTAGTAATGTGTGATGCTGATCACGACATCCCTAGTAACGAGTGATGCTGATCACGACATCCCTAGTAACGAGTGATGCTGATCACGACATCCCTAGTAACAAGTGATGTTGATCATGACATCCCTAGTAACGAGTGATGTTAATCAAGACATCAAGAGTAACGAGTGATGTTGATCACAACATCCCTAGTAACGTGTGATGTTGATCACAACATCCCTAGTAACGTGTGATGTTGATCACAACATCCCTAGTAACGAGTGACGTTAATCACGACATCCAGAGTAACGAGTGATGTTGATCATTCATGACATCCAGAGTAACGAGTGATGTTAATCAAGACACCCAGAGTAACGAGTGATGTTAATCAAGACATCCAGAGTAACGAGTGATGTTGATCACAACATCCCTAGTAACGAGTGACGCTGATCACGACATCCCTAGTAACGAGTGATGCTGATCACGACATCCCTAGTAACGAGTGATGTTGATCATGACATCCCTAGTAACAAGTGATGTTGACCATGATATCCCTAGTAACGAGTGATGCTGATCACGACATCCCTAGTAACGAGTGATGCTGATCACGACATCCCTAGTAACGAGTGATGTTGATCATGACATCCCTAGTAACAAGTGATGTTGATCATGATATCCCTAGTAACGAGTGATGCTGATCACGACATCCCTAGTAACGAGTGATGTTAATCACGACATCCCTAGTAACGAGTGATGCTGATCACGACATCCCTAGTAATGAGTGACGTTAATCAACACATCCAGAGTAACGAGTGATGTTGATCACGACATCCCTAGTAACGAGTGACATTAATCAAGACATCCAGAGTAACGAGTGATGCTGATCACGACATCCCTAGTAACAAGTGATGTTGATCATGACATCCCTAGTAACAAGTGATGTTGATCAAGACATCCCTAGTAACGAGTGACGTTAATCAAGACATCCAGAGTAACGAGTGATGCTGATCACGACATCCCTAGTAACAAGTGATGTTGATCACAACATCCCTAGTAACGAGTGATGTTAATCATGACATCCCTAGTAACAAGTGATGTTGATCACGACATCCCTAGTAACGAGTGATGTTAATCAAGACATCCAGAGTAACGAGTGATGTTAATCAAGACATCCAGAGTAACGAGTGATGTTGATCATGACATCCCTAGTAATGTGTGATGCTGATCACAACATCCCTAGTAACGAGTGATGCTGATCACGACATCCCTAGTAACGAGTGATGCTGATCACGACATCCCTAGTAACAAGTGATGTTGATCATAACATCCCTAGTAACGAGTGATGTTAATCAAGACATCCAGAGTAACGAGTGATGTTGATCACAACATCCCTAGTAACGTGTGACACTGATCACGACATCCCTAGTAACGAGTGATGCTGATCATGACATCCCTAGTAACGAGTGATGTTGATCACGACATCCCTAGTAACGAGTGATGTTAATCAAGATATCCAGAGTAACGAGTGATGTTGATCACAACATCCCTAGTAACGTGTGACGCTGATCACGACATCCCTAGTAACGAGTGATGTTAATCAACACATCCCTAGTAACGAGTGATGTTAATCAAGACATCCAGAGTAATGAGTGATGCTGATCACGACATCCCTAGTAACGAGTGATGTTGATCATGACATCCCTAGTAACAATTGATGTTGATCATGACATCCCTAGTAACGAGTGATGCTGATCACGACATCCCTAGTAACAAGTGATGTTGATCATGACATCCCTAGTAACGAGTGATGTTGATCATGACATCCTTAGTAACGAGTGATGTTAATCAAGACATCCCTAGTAACGAGTGATGTTAATCAAGACATCCAGAGTAACGAGTGATGTTGATCACGACATCCCTAGTAACAAGTGATGTTGATCATGACATCCAGAGTAACGAGTGATGTTAATCATGACATCCCTAGTAACGAGTGATGCTGATCACGACATCCAGAGTAACGAGTGATGCTGATCATGACATCCCTAGTAACGAGTGATGCTGATCAAGACATCCAGAGTAACGAGTGATGTTGATCACGACATCCCTAGTAACGAGTGGCGTTAATCACGACATCCCTAGTAACGAGTGATGTTAATCACGACATCCCTAGTAACGAGTGATGTTAATCAAGACATCCCTAGTAACGAGTGATGTTAATCAAGACATCCCTAGTAACAAGTGATGCTGATCACGACATCCCTAGTAACGAGTGACGTTAATCAAGACATCCAGAGTAACGAGTGACGTCGATCATGATGTCCAGAGTAACGAGTGACGTTGTGACGATGTCATACCAAACTGTGGTGATGGATGGGATCTGCTCAGGGCCTGGAACGGAGGAGCACTCCGTCTCCGCTTCCCACTGCGGTGAGACGCAAGCAGAGATGTGTGCAAAAGGAGAACGAGAGGAGAAAGAGAGCGATGCCGAGGGAGGGAGGGAGGCGAGACTGAGAGCTCTGCTGAGACGGAGAAAGTGAAGAATTTGGGGAGGGGGGGGTGCTCGGAGAAGGGAGAAAGAAGAAGTTAGACGGGGCCGAAAGGCAGCGGGGAGACGCACAAAGACAACGCAAGCCGAGATCACACATGACAAATGAAAAAAAAAAATTTGACTCACACACACATCAAAACAGACACGCACACACACACACACACATGCAGACATCCAGACAGAATTTGGCAGCCAGTCAGACTCCGATGCGTCCCCCATTTAAAGAAACATGAATCTTTCCGGGCTGTCATTAATAAAGATAACATATATAAAGACTGTGTCAGGCACCATCAAAGCTTTCATCTCCTCCATAATGAGGTTAATGCCGAGACGCCGTGATTACCCAAGCGATGCAAATGAAGGCCAAATGATAACTTGCACTATTTAAATAAGGTAATAGCGATTACTCCACGTTATTCAAATGAGGGCATATGCTTTGAACTAAGGGCTTTGAACTCGCTGCCTCCCACCAGAAACATATGGAGGACGACCGACTCCGCCATCAATCCACCGCGTATCCTCTAATTCAACCTGACGTAAAGGACGGGCAACGGGTGGAGCAACGAGACGGGGGTGTGGGTTTAAAGTTGGGGGTGGGATGAAAACAACGCTGTGGGGTTAGGGTCCGGCTTTGGTTGGTTATCAAATGTACCCAGCTGCCACAGGTTTAGTATAATTATCTTTACTTCGTTAATCGTGTAATTATGTTTCGAGCCACTTTGTTTTGTCCATTTTCAGGCCTGTTGGGCGTGACGGTTCACGAGGTTAGCCTGTTTTCTTGCGATAGGGTTCAAAGGTCAAGATTAGGGGTGCGGTACTGTCGGTATTGTTTCTGGCTTAATGCATACGTTATCCCTCGACTGGGTCAAGTGTAGGCAGAGGGAGGCCTTCAACTTCAGCCTACATACAGAGCTAAGATGAGTTCTGCGGGGGAAACGAGACAGAAGTTACAGGACGTGGTGGTGGTGGGGGTGGGGTGGGTGGGTGGTGGGGGTTCCAAAAGTGAATGCTCTCTTCAAAACAACATGAAATGGCAGGACTCGCCGGATCGAATCCCCGCGTTACTCCGGCTTGGTCGGGCGTCCCTACAGACACAATTGGCCGTGTCTGCAGGTGGGAAGCCGGATGTGGGTATGTGTCCTGGTCACTGCACTAGCGCCTCCTCTGGTCGGTCGGGGAGGGGGAATAGCGTGATCCTCCCACGCACTACGTCCCCCTGGTGAAACTCCTCACTGTCAGGTGAAAGGAAGCGGCTGGCGACTCCACAGGTATGGGAGGAGGCACGTGGGAGTCTGCAGCCCTCCCCGGATCGGCAGAGGGGGCGGAGCAGCCACCGGGAAGGCTCGGAAGAGTGAGGTGATTGGTCGGATACAATTGGGAGAAGAAGAAAAAAAAAAGGGGGGGGGACATTTCTCCAGTCATATTATGTACAGATTCAACAACATGCAAAAAAAAATAATTAAGTATTTTATTCTTTTTAGACCCAAATCTGGGCGGGTGGGCACAACACTCCGACCGACGACGTCAAATTCGTTGCATCGTCCAATCAAATCACATCCCTGCCCACACACTGTCCCGCCCTAACACCCTGCTCCATTGGAAATACGTCACGTTCCAGAACAGATACTCGCCCCGGGTGTCGTTCCGCGTCTCGTCTTTGCAAACAATAAACCCCAACCCGAAGCAGGACGGCGGACCACCTTCCCACTCGGTGTGTGTCCACTGATGTGTGCGCCAAGGGGACGCGGTGTGAATGTGTGTATCTGTGATTGGATTATAACTCTCTCTCACACACTCACACCGGGGGGGAGGGGGGGGGGTCGTGCTCTCAGCTGAAACAACATGTGGAGGAATCCTCCACACCTTCTAGAAGCATCATGGCTGCCAATTCCCCCCCCCACCCCCCATTCCCACACAGAGACGCCTAATCATTCTCGTTACGCTCGCCGCCCGTCCGCGGCAACACAGTTATAGCCGTTGCTGCTGCATGTGTGCATGTGTAGTAAACACCGTTGTGCGAGAGCTAATGAGCTCTTTTAAGTCCCGCCGCTGTGTGATTCTGCAAGCGTGTGTGGGAGCAAACTATCCATTTTAGTACTGCCATAATTAAGCTGTGTGTGTGTGTGTGTGTGTGTGTGTGTGTGTGTTCTTTGCAGGTGACGGCACAAAGATGTGCGCAAGAGGTGCGAGGGCATTAACGCGCACACATGCAGACACACACTGTTTTTTTTGCACCTCGTTCGCTCACAACCAGGCACCGAAGACCCCTGAAAGCACATTATCACATAATAATAATGGAGGGGGGAGAGGGGGGGAGGAGGGAGCTTTCTGTTGTGAATAATTCCTGCTGGAGGTATGAGAGGCTAGCGACGGGGGAGAGAGGTGTTTGACAAGCGATAACTTCATCAGAGGAGAGAGAGACGTTCTCCGTAATCCCCAAGGAAAACCTAACCAGCCAGTTATTCAAATCCTTATCAAATACACCAGAGGGCATCTTTTAACCTCCCTCTCTCTCTGTGTGTGTGTGTGTCTGTGTGTGTGACTGTGAGTGAGTGAGACAGAGAGAGAACAGAAAGAGGTTGACAGAGAAACAGAGGTTGAGAGGGAGAGAAAGAGAAACAGGTTAAGAGAGAGAAAGAGATTGATAGAGAGGGAGAGGGAGTGAGGTTGAAGAGAGAAGAGAAAGCGATTGACGGAGAAAGAGGTTGAGAGGGAGGGAGGAAGAGGTTGACAGAGAGAGAAGAGAAAGAGATTGATGGAGAAAGAGGTTGATAGAGAGGGAGAGAGAGGGGGGGGAGGAAGAGGTTGACAGAGAGAGAAGAGAAAGAGATTGACGGAGAAAGAGGTTGATAGGGAGAGGGAGAAAGAGAGAGGTTGACAAAGAGAGACGAGAAAGAGATCGAAAGAGAAAGAGGTTAGAGAGAGAGAGAGAGAAAGAGGTTGATAGAGAGAGAGAAAGAGGTTGATAGAGAGAGATTGATAGAGAGAGAGAGAGAGGTTGATAGAGAGAGAGATTGATAGAGAGAGAGAGAGAGAGAGAGAGAGAGAGAGAGAGAGAGGTTGATAGAGAGAGAGAGAGAGATTGATAGAGAGGTTGATAGAGAGAAAGAGGTTGATAGAGAGAGAGAGAGAGAGAGAGAGAGAGAAAGAGGTTGATAGGGAGAGAGATTGATAGAGAGAGAGAGAGAGAGAGAGAAAGAGGTTGATAGAGAGAGAGAGATAGAGAGACAGAGAGAGAGACAGAGAGAGAGAGGTTGACAGAGAGAGAGAGAGAGAGAGAGAGAGAGAGAATGAAACGGGCAGAAAAAATAAAAAAGACAAAGACAAAAAGACAAAGAGACATTGATCATGTGAGTTCGTATATGGAGATGCTCCAGATGCTGACAGAGTGTGTGTGTGTGTGTATGTGCACGTGTGTGTGTGCGTGCGTGTGTGCGTGTGCTCTAAATGACGCGGGCGCCGCGTGCTTGACAGCCTCCGCGGCGTCTCGTTAACTGGCCGGGTTCAGGGCGACGCTGCCGGACCGGCCTGCTCCCTGCAGCGGGGAGCCGGGTAATGTGATTAAGTCATCCGAAAGCCAATTAATTATGAAATTAGTCATGAGCCGGTGTCACACACCGTAATCAAAAATGTTTCAACTCCGCTGATGAATTGACCGAGTTTTGGGGGGTATCCCGTGCGCCCCCGGGCGACGGCGGCAGGTCGCGGAGGGATCCTGCCTGAAACAAAGAGCATTAAAACCGCAGCTTCGGCAGCGAAGCGCGGCAAGAGCTGCCGCGGCCGAACCGCTCGAACATGGCGGCGTTCAAAGTCTAGACGGCGAGCGGGAGAGACGAGCCGTCACTAACTCAGCCTGTCAGGAGGAGACAAGGATATCTGACAGATGACGGCGTCTTTACCGAGAACCGGATACGCGTCGTAACCGGTGACCTCTGACCCCGCCACACTACAAAGTTTTCTCGCCGTCGGTCCCCGCCACGCGTTATCTCTGAAGAGGCTCGTGGAGCGGCCCGCGCTATCTTTCCATCTGGCCTCCGCGGGTAATAAGCACCGCGTGGCGGGCTGTAATTGTGGAGGGCTGTCAAATGTTAGGACGTATTCGGAAGGGGTCTTAAAAAAATTAAAAAAACACGGCGCCATTGTTAAATTTAGCTTTGGGGAAAAAAATTAAGACGACCGTGAATCCGTAAGTAAATGGCGGCCCGGCCCTATCAGATCCCCCCTCCCGGCTGCATAAATTGACGCCGTCTAAATTTCCTTTCAGCCGACGGACGACTGAACCGGGCGGGTTAAACGGGGAGGGCGCAGTTAAACAAACGCTCCGGATCAAGGAAATTGTGCGTGGCTTCTTTTCGTCGTCCAGGGAGGAAATTGAGAGACGTGCCGCCGGGCGCTCGGAGCCGCCCCGGTCCGCCGAGCGCCCGGCGGCGTTCATCTATAATGCGCCGGGCCGGGCCTGGTTGCCCCCCCCCCCCGTCGGCGAGTCCATTTCCTGCGACCGGCGCGCCGTGCCTAATCACCCGCCTGCGCCTGGGGTCCCTTCCTCAAAGGCGGCTCGCGCCCTCCTGCCCCCTATGTACACATACACACGTTTGCTTTTTAACCCTCCCCCTCCCTCCCCCATTTCTCTCACGCAAAATCGTATCAATTTAAAACCCCGGGCCTTAAGCCGGGGGCTTCATTCTAAAGCCTAACTTGAATACGAGACCTCAGCCTAAACACATATCCCGTTATAATAACCCCTCATTTCCTCCGGGAGACCAAACAAAAGTTGGGTGGGGGGAGGGGGAGTGAATTAGGCACGCGGGTCGTAATTTCGATATCTGTAAGATGACAGTTGGTCCTCACAAGTTTACTATGTGAACGAAACACACACACACACGCATGCAAAAGACTCACACATATATATACATAGTCAAGTGCACACAGCTGGACATACACCCATTAGCAGCCCCCCTCCCCACCACACACACACACTAAAACAACGACAAACACGAGGGCAGAGACGCACACTGACACTAACCCACCAGGCCTGCTGAGGCACATCCCTGTGTGGTGGACGGGACCTCAGTAAGACCACCACGGGGCTTCAGCACCAAGACCCCCCCTACACGCACTCTCGCATCGGTTAGCGAACCCCTTTCACAAGACTGCATCGGGTCGCCACGCGCCGCAGGGCCCGACGCCGTGCACGTGAGCCCTGCACACACAGGCGTCGGAGGTTCTTTCCGGCGAGCGCGAGACGGCCGCCATGTTAGAACATAAAGGACGCCGTGATTCCCTCCCCCCCCCACAACGTTTCCCGTGAAGGGGGGGGGGGTGGTGCAGGACTAGTCTCGGTGTACCACCTCCTCCCCCGAGGTGCGGTCGACAGGATCTCCCACAGCGCCCCCCCCCGCCCCCCCCCCGGGGTTAACGCAGGGCCACGCACCATCGATAACTCCTCCGACGCCCGGATCCATACCTGCGGCGCGCGACCGCTTTGTTTACCTGTGTGTCCAGTAATTAAAATAGATTTCTGAGAGGCGGCCTAATCCTTCTAGAAATGACATCGATCCACGCCGGCCACCCACGCGGGACGGCCGCGCCGCGGTCCTTTTCGGTCACACACACACACACACACTGCAACGACCCCCTCCCTCCCCCACACACTCCTCTTTCCATACACCTGCTGTTGAGGACCTTTTTCTCCCTCCCGTCCTCCATGGAAACTTTGGAAAGTCCTCGACGAAAAAGGAAGTCATTTATAGGGAAGTGTGTGTGAGTGAGTGAGTGAGTGAGTGGGGGTGGGGGGGTCGTTGCAGCATGCATGTGTGCGTGTGACTGCAGTGTGCACGTGTGTGTGCGTGCGAGTGGGGGGGGGTCGTTGCAGCATGCATGTGTCTGTGTGTGTCTAATTTCAGCAAGCATGCGTGTGTGGGGGGGTGGGTCGCTGCAGCATGCATGTGTGCGTGTGATTGCATTGTGCACGTGTGTGTGCACGCGCGTGCGTGTGGGGGGGGGCGGGGGTCGCAGTAGCGGAGGGGTGAAGACGATCGGAGAGGGGGGAAGCCTCTAACCTCGTCTAAAGCTGTCCGTCTTCATAAATAAAATGAGATAATTATTGAGTGAACAACATCATACGCCGCCGACACACCACAGCCCCCCCCTCCCCTCCCCCCTCCCCCCCCGCCTGCCGGCGCAGTTGTAAATCTCACCAAACAGGGTGCTTTTGGACATTAAGTGCTCACTAAGCACAGTGGATGCATCATATTTCAAGAGCAGGCATTGTGTGGGTGAGGAGCTTCGGGGGGTGGTGGGAGGTGGAGGTGGTGGGGGGGCGGTGGAGTGTAATGGTTATCCATTATCTTACGCGGCGCGGCGACGATGATCATTTTCAAGTGACTCATTCCTGGGGAAGCACCCGTCCGCTGGCCACCGCCAGACAAGACTCTGACACCCGGAGGTCATGCGGGAACGCCGCCGCGGCCCTGCTCGTTATTCAAATAGAGGCCCTCAGATAGGATCCACCGCGCACAACAACCAGCTATCTGCCCACAGAGGGGGGCATTAAGGATGCGTTAACGAGAGGGCCGCGCCGCGGCCCCGAGTAGAGAGTCTGAAAGCACACAGGAAGCTTTCCTGAACGGCCTGAGCGGCGGGCTCGACGGTCGGCGCCGCTTTGGAGACTTGTTTCGGCGGTAGCCGATTGTGTGATGTGGTGGGACGTGTTTCCGTCCTGGCGGGCGGGCGGAGGAGGGCTGTTTGTTTGTGGACGTGGTCCCGGCTCCGCATGAACGCGTACTTAACACCATAAAGACTTCCCCGCAGCAGTCGCAGCAAAACCAGCCGACGCTCAATCATGCATCCCCGCGTCTGCTGCCGGCGGGCTGTGTGTGCGTGCATGTGTGTGTGTGTGTGTGTGTGTGCGTGCATGTGTGTGTGGGTGTGTGTGTGTGCAAATCTTCTCATCACTGGCATGCAGACAGACAGCCCAGGAGTGACTGTCGGGAGTGTCACCATCTGTGGATGCATTTATGCCTGTTTGTGTGTGTGTGTGTGTGTGTGTGTGTGTGTTTGTGCGCCAGACAGCGGAGTGAACCGTAGTTGCATAGTTTGCTAGTTCTAATGACAGCCACCCAGCTATCTGCCAAACACTAACTAGGGAAGAGCCTGGCAAGCGGCTGAGATTAGGGTTCAGCAGCAGTTGGTGGAGATTAGAGAGTACACACTTGTGAGGTGTGTGTGTGTGTGTGTGTGCGTGTGTGTATTTGTGTGTGGATTACTGAAGAGCCTGTCACTTCGATAACCCCAACCCCCCATCCTGTGAGTTTAAAAGATACCTTTACTGGATGTATATATAGTGCCGGGCCCTGCAGGAGTCACCCAGTGAGATTTCTCGCCGCGGTAAAGCGACGGCCGTAGACGAGGCGCTCAAACACGCCAACGGTCCGTTTTCTCGCTTTCACCACTTGCGGCGCCGCCACTGCTCTCTGGCTTGGTTAACTGGATAGGAAAACCTTGGGAGGACAGTTAAGAGGCGAAGGGGCCAGGCGTGTCACAGCGGTCATGATGCCGGACTCTAATCCACGGCGGTACAAAGACCTGGAACGAGCTACCGGGGGTCTCGGGCGCGGTGTTTGCGGGGTGTCGAGTGTGCCGGTGGAAGCCGCTCCTCTCGCTTCATAACGGTGTGCGTATGCACCGCGGTAGTTCGGACGCCGGCACAACGAGCGCGCCCTGCCACGATACCGCCGCGTCCAGAGGAGGCGACGCGCATGCGGCGCCAAGCCGCCAGACTCAGTCCGGCGTGCGTTACGCTGGAATTCACACAGGTTGTCCAAACAGCGGATCAATATGCTTATTGATCGGTGGCATTGAGACTGAACCGGCGGTGTCGAGGGGGCAGGAGATTCTCACCGGAGCTCTGGCGCACGCTGCCGGGGCCGGAGGACGCCCCCCCGGGAGACCGACCCGCACGCCCACCTCCACGTAGCACGCAGCATTCATACGCACGACTCGCTGCCCTCGCATCGGCACCGCCAATACGAGGAAGGTCAGGTGCAAAGGAGTACACACAGCCGCACCAGAAACAAGTGTGTACTCCTGCATTATGCAGCAGCATCGGCGTGTACGTCTGCACACGCAGACGCATGTAAGGACGCACACATTTGCAAACACACGCAACAAACAGACGTGAGCGAACACACACATTATTGAACCCTTGCGCAAACGGTGCTCTCTCTTACACCCGTTTCTTCCTCTCCCTCTTTTTCTCCTGCACTGGTGCACACACCAAATGCATGCATGCATGCATGCACCGCACACACATGTAAAGTAGCTCATGCACATCAATGCATGCATGCACCGCACACACATGTAAAGTAGCTCATGCACATCAATGCATGCATGCACCGCACACACATGTAAAGTAGCTCATGCACTTCAATGCATGCATGCACCGCACACACATATAAAGTAGCTCATGCACATCAATGCATGCATGCACCGCACACATGTAAAGTAGCTCATGCACATCAATGCATGCATGCACCATGCACACACATGTAAAGTAGCTAATGCGCATCAATGCATGCATGCACCGCACACACATATAAAGTAGCTAATGCGCATCAATGCATGCATGCACCGCACACACATATAAAGTAGCTAATGCGCATCAATGCATGCATGCACCGCACACACATGTAAAGTAGCTCATGCACATCAATGCATGCATGCACCACACACACATGTAAAGTAGCTCATGCACATCAATGCATGCATGCACCGCACACACATGTAAAGTAGCTCATGCACATCAATGCATGCATGCGCCATGCACACATATAGACGTCGGGTCGAACAGCTGGGGTCCATACGGCGCCTCAGCACCCACTCCAAACCCAGGGAAGTCTCTCACACACACACTCGCAAACTCGGCATGCAGCCTTCCCCGGAATACCCGCCCCCCCCCCCCCCCGAACACAAACTACCTCGGCGAGACACGGCGCTCATCTCATGAGCAGATTCAGGTCCTGTCTGCTCCAGTCAGAGCAGTCTGCCAGCAGTTTGTCTCAAAGTGAGGGCATCCAGTCAGCTCCGGCAGCTGAATATCAAGCCGGCTGCCGCCGCGGCCCCTCGCGCCAAACTGACACAGTCGATAGCGTTGCATTATTCATGGGGAGCGGCGGGCCCGGATGAGATGGCCTCTCTCGCCGAGGGCTGGATTTCAAGAGTCCCAAACTTTACAGGGAGCGGCGGACGCGTGACACCTTCAACGACTGTTTGTTGTCAGCAAAAATGACAACGCGGCCCACGAGGGGAGGGGGGCGGGGGCGCGCACCGCTTTGAAGGGGAGGCGCGGGGAATAATTTCAATTTATAAACAGTTTGCTCTGCGGCTGAGCGAGACTGTAAGGTTTGACACGAGGCGGTTTGAAAACAAAATGCGCTTTCACAACTGCTTACTGGCGCGTGTGTGTGGCGTGCCTGGCAGACAGCGGACTGCAGCGCGCCGGAAATACAGACACGTGTAGGAGAAACAACAACACGTTATGACTCCTCTTGTCTCCCTTTGTTTCACATCAAGTCAATAAACACAGATCACAAAGTATGCATGAAAAAAATTAAAAAAAACAAAAGGCACCGCATCCTCCCTCTGTGTGGAAAAGGAAAACAAATCAGTTTCAAATGCTCATTTGGTGTTCGCTAATTTCCATTACACAGACGAAAGACATCAATTAGCCAAACTACGTCCGTTCAAACAGAAGAAGAAGAAGGAGGAGGAGGAGGAGGCAGACAGCTAGTTGGTGGGAATCAAATGCAACGCGGAACGGGACCAGAGGCAATAACAAAACGTCTAGCTCCTTGATATCAGATCTCGGGGGGGGGGGGGACTTGATGGGCAGCGATGAGCAGAAGGCATCTCGGGAGAATTGGGCAGAGGAGAGATTTAATGTGATCATAGGGGACGCTCATCTTTCAGGGAGCGGGCTAATAATGAGCAATCAATAACGTCCTTAACAGAGTTAGAGCGAGAGGCTGACAGCAGATGTAAGGCTCCGGCTAACAGGCGATGTCTGATCTCACATTACCAGGCTGGATCTGGATTTACACACACACACACACACAGCACACACACACACACACACCCCTTAACATATGGGCAAACACACACCAACAAACAGCTACGCACGGACACATGTGCACGCACATGGATAGTGTATTATTAACAGATCATGTATCTGTGTGCAGATAGAAACAGTCACAGAGACAAAGAACACACACACACACATACACACACACACACACACACACACACATACACATGCCCCAGGTGACATCTACCAGCATCGTGTCACTGTCTATCGATCTACAGCTGTAATCACATTCACAGGCAATGAACAAGGTGCTGTGTAGTGGGGCTGTATACTGTGAAGAGGCTCCCATATAGATCCTATCTGCAGTAACTAGCACATCCTCACACTGTATACTGTGAAGAGGCCCTGATATAGATCCTATCTGCAGTAACCACCACATCCTCACACTGTATACTGTGAAGAGGCGCCCATATAGATCCTATCTGCAGTAACCATCACATCCTCACACTGTATACTGTGAAGAGGCGCCCATATAGATCCTATCTGCAGTAACCATCACATCCTCACACTGCACACGGGCACGACCACAGCTCTGCTGCTGCCATCTCTTCTGGTCAAAACCCTCCCAGCTGTGCAAGAAAGAGCCCCTATTAAACCTGTATGTCTAAATACCCTGCACGGCCTCAACACACACACACACACACACACACACACACACTTTATACGTGGGTGGCATTATGGTGAACTTCTTGAAACTACAAGAATGTTGGTATTCCACAAAAACAGAAAGACGGGGGAGGAGGGGGGGGGGGGTAATGAATCTGACAGCCAAATCTATTATACAGTAAAATGCTCAATATGCTTCATCGACGTCAAGGTTGTGAAATTTGCTCAGCCTAGCGAGGACCAGAAACGTAGAACCGAGCCTTCAATTCAAACACTCACCAAAGCACAAGAAGAGATATGTACGACGTAACAAGGTTGTGTTTTTCATGGAGAGAAATGTCTCACTCTATCACCGTCATTATGCCTATTCTCGTTATGTCTGTCCTTCTATCAACAAACAAAAAAAGACCTGCATGTGTCACGTTCTTCGGTGCTTGAACGTGCATGGGGGAACTTGTGAGCTGGCCGCTGGTGAAACGTCGGTGTGTTTGCTGCGGTGGTGGGTCATGAATTACCTGCACTTCCTGCACCACTGACAGCGCACACAGAGAAACACTCAGCCAAGAACTGACAGCGAGGACGGGGAACCGTCCTCCACTGGCTCCTACAGCACCTGCCCGTTTCTCTGGACTCAGGACGGGGCAAACAAACGAGTTCATCTGACCTGATTACCGGTCAGTGTAGGTGGTTACCGGTCAGTGTAGGTGGTTACTGGTGTGTGTGTGTGTGTGTGTGTGTGTGTGTGTGTGTGTGTGTGTGTGTGTGTGTATATATATATATATATATATATATATATATATATATATATAGCTCTATAGCACTTGCTCTCCCTCTCTCCATTATATATACAGTCCCCCCCCCCCCCGGAAACCCATCAATGGTGTTGGTAAGAGTGCTCAACAAATGAGGAGTGGAATATCATATATATATATATACGTATGTGTGTGTGTGTGTATGTGGTGTGCATGTGCACACATATAGATAGATGTGTGTGTGCACACATGCACACTATATATATATATATATATATATATATATATATATATATATAGATAGACAGATATGCACACATGCACACACACACAGTTATTTATACATACACACACACACACACACACACATATGATATCCATGTGTTTACAGGGTCTACTATGTGCACTATTTTATCCTGTTGTGTAAGGCACCTTGTAACGTTTAGAAAGGTGCGATAGAAATACAGTTTATTATTATGACTATTATTATTATATCATATATAATAAAAAAGGGTGTCTCCCCGCCTGCCGCCCAATGACTGCTGGGATAGGCTCCAGCATCCCCGCGACCCCGAGAGCGGGATACGCGGTCAAGATAACGGATGGATATATGTTGTAGGGGGTAACCCATGAGCAGCCATGACATGTTAATTACTACACATACCATGCTGAAACTGTGTCGCCAGTGACGTCGCTGGTGGACAATCTGAATGCCGACAGGCCGCATTGTGTAAGAAAATGTGACTAACGACGTTACACGGCAGGACAACATTATATATGTACAGAACAGCGTCACGTATAATGTACTGTCATGCATGTTTTGTTATACACATGCAGCCTACTGGCAAACCAGGAAGTCAGTTTTCACGGTAGAGGATTTCAGCAGCATCTCAGTAACGCACAAGACTGCTGGGTGTTATGGCTGCTAATGGAGGCTGCTAATGGAGCGTAACCCCTACAACATACATACATACATACACACATATACATACATACACACATATACATACATACACACATATACATACATACACACATATACATATATATATATATATGCACATATATACGTGTATATATACATATATATATGCATATATATATATATATATGCATGCATGCACATATATACATATATACACACACGTACAACACACACACACACACATATATATATATGTACACACATAAATGTTGAAAATGCTGATTGTCCTGTCAGTCAGGGTGCAAAAAAAGAAAGAGCTCATGATGAGCGGTTCAAAAGCAGAAGCAGAAACGTGAGGGTCCTGGTCACAACAGCCCCCGTAATATCCCTGAGCCTGCAGAATGGCCCGGTAAGAAGGGGTGTGCTGGAAATGAAATGAGACCCCTCTATCTCGGAGGGGAGATAGAGGGGTCTCTTTTGAAAGTGCGAGCTGCAGAGGGATGGGACAGACGACTTATCAAGTGGTGGCAGGAGGTGAAGACAGACCCGGCTCGTCCCCGCTGGGCCGGCAGCAAGGTCATTCCGCCGTTTCAAAGGCGGAGAAAAGAGGAAGAACCAGAGGTCCGCTACCCGACCCGAGCCCCGGCGAGGACCCGGGTGGTTTTCCCCGAGATCCCGTCTGGTTAAATATGCGGATCGGTGTGTCTTACAGCCGACATCGGCCAATCGTCGGCGAGGCTTTAATCGCGAGCCCGCGAAGACGTCTATTAAGCGCCAAGGCCGACCCCCTCGCGGAATCTCAAAAATCCAGCGCCGTCCATTAGCAAGGAGCCGGCTCCTGGTCTTCCCAAATTCCTGAAAAGTTTTTTTTTTAATTTTGTTTTTTTATACCTAACGGGAGCAATGCGGCGTCGTGTAGGTACGTGCCAGCATTTGTCAGAGGGCCCAGATTTGCTTGGCAGCGCCCCCACCCCCCGCCCCCCCCTCCTCCTCCTCCTCCACCCCCGCCGTGCCCAGTTTAATCATGGATCACAAGCTTCCCCGGTACCGTATTACACCGCTCATCAGGTTGTTAGCCGCGCCGCGGCTCCACAGTGTGGCTAACGGGGCCCCCTTATCTTATCAGCCAATCGGTGACAGCGTGCTGGAAATGAGAGACACGGCGAACAGCGATACTGCCAGCAACACTCATCTATCAAGGCACACACCGGCTCGGTTACCGGGCGCTACCGGCGGACGGCGGCGGCGGCGGGGACGAGCTGAACTGCGAGCGAGCGCTGCAGCTTTAGCAGCAGCTCAGCCATTATAGCTGCTGCACCACAGGGACCACGAGGCATCAAGGCAGGAAGGAGGGCGCTGTGTTGTCTGGTGCAGCTGTGCAATAAAGAGGAAGTGGAAAAGTTGTTTTTTTAGAGTGCAGAGACATCTGCATACACACACACACACACACACACACACGCACACACACACACACACACACACACACACTGTGTGCGCTGTTTGTTTGTGAGGTGACCCCCTTCGTATCACCGCGGCCGTTCGCTTACTCCGTCCGACGAAAGGAAGAGAGGGAGCCATATGAGATGGGAGAGATGGAGGGGGGGGAGGAGACAGCGGGGGGGAGGGGAGGAGGAGGAGGAGGGAGGGGAGGAGGAGGACAAATCCACAGCTGGGGGAGATGAGACAGCGACAGAACGAGAGGACTAATGGAGATGAAGACACAGAGAGAGAAACTGAGATATGGAGGGAGTAAAATAGACTGAGGTACGGGGAGGAATGATTTGGGTGGGGAGGAGGGGGAGGGGGAGGGGGAGGGAGAGGGGGAGAGAGACTGAATGTGTTTACTGCATCCCCGGGGATCGCTTACTCAGTATAGATGCAGCACTGGAGGACAGAGCAAAACAAGGGTTCATTGGCAAAAATCTCCTCCCTTTACACACAACACACAACACACACACACACACAGA